>CAUYON010087087.1:0-69832 GCA_963573935.1 Arctocebus calabarensis
ACCCCCCCCCCCAGAAAGCAAGTCATGACCCATCTAGCCTGAATGATTCTTTTGGCAATGACCAAATTTAGCCTCCTGACATCTCTTCTATCATTTGACATTTCTCACATAACTCGTCTGTAGCCCGTCACCCAGTGCTGCCCGTGGTCAAGCATAGCACACAGCATGATGGGAAGGCGTGGTGTGCAGGTAGAGGCCACGGATGTTCCACACCATGAAACCCAGTCTCTCTGATCCCGTTTCCAACCTGTACAATGGACTTAAGAGAACCCATTGTATTAAATCAGGCAAAACACTTGCGGGGCGGAGTCCAGAGTGCTGTGCATGCATACTGAGTACTGGATACCCGTGACTTCCTTTCTTCTCGAGGTCCGGCTCCCTCGCAGGACCCACACAGAACTCAGGAAGGGGCTGTGTGTGTCTCTCGAAGAGTGACGGATTTGCTGCAGACGTTAGCGGGATGATGCTCATGAGTGGGTGTCAGGAGAACATGGTGGCGAAAGAAACCTCCGGATAAGGTAAGAGATGGGGGCAGAGAGAAAATGGGGGCAGTGGTCTCTTGGGGTCCTCAATGTGAAGCGTCACCCAGACACCCGCACCAACGGCAGGCTGCTCCCCGCTCTGCCGACGAGCCAAACCCCGACATGTGCACCAAGGAGGGGCAAGAGAATGTGGAATCTCAAAAACATAAGAGTTAATTTGATGTGGATGAACAGTTACTTCTGAAAATCAGTGGGACACAGAGAGGGTGTGACGGCAGCCTTCGTTGGCGTGAACACTGCTGACTTTGCTGACCTTACTTACATGTTCTGTAGCCAAACACTGGAGAGGGCTTTGGAGACAGATTGATTCTGAGTCTCACCAGCTACTTCCCGTTTTAGCCTTACTAGCTAAGTGAACTGCCTAGTCTCAAAAAAATGGACAAAATGCATCGATGCCCCACAAGTGCCCTCAGCCTTCATCTGTGATGAAGATTATGAGAACCATCCTTGCAACCCCTTCCTGGGTTTTGTCCTGGGCAAGGGGTCTCTTGGCTCAGGGCAGAGCGAGCCCCGGACGAGGCAGACGTCAGCTGCTCTAGAAGCCCCTTCCCCAGCAGTGAGGGGGGAGCAGGTTGATACTTCTGATTCACCTCCGCCCAGAGCTCCACAGCGGCCTTCTCCAGCTGCCCACAGGGATCGCTTGTCCAGTGACACACAGGTACTTCGTCTTCTTTTCCTGGTCTCACTTCTGCGTTCTCCTACCTGCACTTTCTGGGGTTCTAGTCTGAGTAAAGAGCTTGTCTGGGAATCCATCTCTGGAAGGATAACTCAGTACTCGGTAACCGTGTGTCCCACCTGAGCGGTGCAGGTCACGTGCTGGGCACACTTCCCCGCCCTTATGCCAGTGTGCGTTCAACCAGAGAGTCAGAAACAGTAGGAGTGTCATGCACACAGATTAAGGGGCTCATTGCCGGGAGTGGGCTGGCGCTGCCAAGTCTGAAATCGTCTGGGTAGGGCCAGCCGGAGCTCGGGGCAGGACTGACGCCCTCCACAGGCAGATCTACCCAGGGTGACAGCTTGAGGCTCTGTCTCAAAAAAAAAAAAAACCTTTCAGCTCATTGACTCTGCCTCCCCCACACCACCTGGGGAAACCTCCCTCACTTAAAGTCACCAGACCGTGGACTTGAGTCACACGGGCACCTGTGCAGCACCAGGCTTAGAATTCGATAGAAAAATGGAGCCTGTGGCCTAGACGGGCTGACACATTAAAACAACCACTATGCCCAAGAGGGGCCAAAATTTGTCAGATTATTAGTTATTCTTCTACGTATGACATTAAAGAAAGAGTACCTTATGATATAATATTGGAAAAAGAAAAAAATGATGTAAAGACCAAACTAATACTCATTTATGAGTTACGGGTCACCTTGCCGTGCATGTCTCGGGCACAAATGACGCCTGTGTTTCTGCTCCATCATTGCACTTCACGCAACGGGAAACCCGGGAGCACTTTCTTATCTCACGTCATATTTTAAGACTTTAGCTATTTTAGTGACTTCAAAGTATATTATCACTTAGAAATATCATTTTAAATCCCATACATTTTTATTAGCATGTGAGTTCTCTCTACTTTTTAACTATTTGATGAGCGCCTTGTATTGAAATCTTTGCCTGCATACTCATTCTCTTTATGTTTGTTCGTTAGGGTAAGTTTCTAACTGTTTTCTAATTAGTCGGGAGATCTCTTGCAACTTGTTCTGCAAGAGAAGTTCTGAGCATCCCTTATATGACGTGAATTAATCTCTCTCTGGCACGCTTAGAATATGCTCCTAGTTCTAGAGTCTCATTGGAAGAAACTGGGAGTCACAACTATCATTTTGGGGGTACCATGATTCAGATGAAGTTTCTCAGCTGAGAAAAGATGGGAGAAGGTTTAGAAAATTGACCCGAATCTTTCCAAAGTCTGTTGCTACTGTGCAAAATAGTATGAAGATCTTCAAAGAACTCAAAGTAGCCCTACCATCTGATCAAGCCACTCCATGGCTGGCTATTTACCCAAAGGAAATAAGTCATGTTTATCAAAAAGGCACTTGTACTTGAGTGTTTATAGCTGCAGCCTCACAACTCCAAAGATGTGGAATCAACTGAGTGCTCATTGATGTGTGAGTGGATTAAAAAAGTGTGGTGTACACACGTGCACACACACAGCATGGAACACTACTCAGCCATTACCAATAAACGAATTCCTTTCGTAATACTGCTTTTGTCATCATTCTCCTTAGTAAAGTATCACAAGAATGAAAAAGCAAACACCACATGAACTCACCATTACATTGCAACGAACCCAACAGCACTAATGTGCACAGATAGAAATAAAACTCAGTGGAAATAAAGCAGGGGGCGGGGACGGCGGGGATGGGTGAAACTGTACCTAACAGGTGCAATGTGCACTGCCCAGGTGACGGGTGCACGTGTAACTTTGTCCCAGTTGGTAGAGAAGCAATCCGTGGAACTCCAGCATTTGTACACCTGCAGTATTTTCGTGGGGTGGGGGGCAGTTTATTGTTACTAGAGTTGCTAGACTGTACTTTTCTTTCCAGAATCTTAGCTGACTGTTTAGAAGTAACTAGTTATTTTTAAATCTCGCAAAGAAGAGAAGAAGACAGGTCAGTGGTTGTAAGACATTCCTGTGGCTACCAAGGGCTGACACTGGAAGCTGACACAGGTAATGGAACTATTCTGAATCTTAATTTTGTGATGGTTAATTAAATGTGTTAAACTCTATATAAACTGTACACCGAAAATGTCAACTTTACTATCCGGTGATTTAATCAAAAGGAAAAAAAAGGACAAATGGGGTAAGTAGAAGAATGGACAAAAAGATGAAGTGTGTAAATGGATTTTCTGGAGAAGCATGATAACACAGCGTAATCTGGGACTCTAAGAACTTTCGGATTTTCCGTCTACATCCTTGGATTTAAGGCTAGCAGTGTTTAGTAGCATCCTTTACAACCAAATAGAAGCTGTGATTTTGCATTTAAAAAGTTTTGCCTAAATGAGACCAACTTCCTCAGTAAAAAAGATCAATCTTTTCTACCTTGATTATTTCCCAGTGAGAATTTATTTACATCTTTTACATTCATTTGCCAAACATCACATTCATCCTTAGATGAAACCTTTCAGCTAGAGATTTAATCACACAATTACACAGCCATCAAGAATTGCATAAAGGATTTCAGCATCTTGCTAAAAAATATGGAAACTCAGTAGAAATTTTAAAGTTACCTTTAAAATGCAAAGTATAAGCTCTACTTTTTTTTCTATTTTGAGACAGTGTCTCACTTTGTCACCCCCAAGTAGAGTGCCGCACTGCAACCTCAAACTCTTGGGCTCAAGTGATCCTCCTGCCTCAGCCTCCCAAGTAGCTGGGGCTACAGGTGCCCGCCACAATGCCTGGCGATTTTTAGAGACGTTGTCTCACTCTGGCTCAGGCTGGTCCCAAACCATGAGCTCAGGCAATCACCAGCTTGGGCCTCCCAGAGTGCTGGGATTATAGGCATGATGAGCTCTACATTTTATTCTTGTTCATAAACCTGGCAGACTGGACGTCAAGGGGCACTTGGTTTTAGATCCAGGGTATCTAACCCGCTCACTGGCCCCCAACCCCATTCTAGGGAGACCCCATATCAGGTGCTGCAGGTCAGCTGAATCACTCAGATGGGTCTCTAATAACCTCCTGAAAGCCGCATTCACAGAGTTCACAAAGGTCCTCACCTGTCGCCAAGGGGCAGCTGCGAGCCAGTGGTCCTGTGTTCCTATGCTCCCCTTCCTCATCTGCAGTTCTCAAAAATAAGGGAGCTGCCTGGGACACCGGGGTTCTGCCCCAGTTCCCTCCGACACAGGCTGCCTTCCCTGCTCCTGCCCACGGAGTCCTGCTTCCTGCAGGGCTGAGCCTGAGGCCCTTCCTGGGGTCTGTCAGCTGTGGTGAGACTTTGTCTGCCCCGGGCGTCTTTCCTGAGCCTCAGGGCCTGGCTTGATTTGGACCCAGGCTTCCACTGCCACAGGCTGCCTGTCTGTGGTGACAAACTGCCTGGTGTAACTGGTGTGGGTGACGACTCCGTCCCACTGGGCCAGACAGGCTGGTGACCAGCACAGAGTGAACTTGACCACGTCCCTCTCCGTCACCCACACAGGATCTTTGAAACCGTTTCCATCCTACTCAGATGACATGTGGGCTAAAGGACATCACAGAGGCCGCTTGGCTGTGCCAGGGGACGTGGCCAGGCCAGCAAGGAAAAGGTGAGGATACTGAGGATTTAATTGTCAACGCTGGTGATTCAGAGTTTCAGGTTGTGACGTTACAGTGAAAATATCAGCAGAAAGGCAGTCAGTAACTATCTCTGCCACCATGTGCCCGAGGAAGTGGCCCCTGGGGTTCCAAAGCCACATGGAGCGTGACTCATCCTAGATAAGACCTCAGGACACCTGTGAGTCCTGTCCCCAGTGGGTCTGTTTTACTAAGGGACACCTCTGAGTCCCTGTCCCCAGTGGGCTCCATTTTACTAAGGGTGGCAGGGGGCTCCCTTTGGGCAGTTCCATGCAAATTTTTCCACCAAAGTATAGATGGGGACCAGCCAGAGAGTGAAAAGAAGGTGTAAGGGGCTGAGGACTAAGCACCACAGTCTGCCCCCCAAATGTCCTTCCTCTGAAGTCTCTTGTTTGTTCCGTCTTAAAAATCGATGAGATTCTGACCGTCTCTGACACTACATTTCCATCTTTCCTTTGATATAAGAATATAGTTTAAATTACCTCCATTAAGTACATGGGGTGCTCTTGGGGAGGATGTGGGTACACCCAGAAGGGGCTGACGGACCCCCAGGCCTCAGGTGTGAGCAGCACTGTTGACGCTTGTTCATCCACCTGCCCAAGGAACACTCACTCAGCAGTAATAATTGGCAAAGCCTTCTGTGTATGAGGCACAGTCAGAATCTAAGGAGCTGTGACTTCTCACATGAGAGTTTGCAAATTCACTTAGAATAAGAAGACAAACCTCCAGTGTCTGTGCCAGTGATTGGTCCCTGGTAGGCATTTTTATCAATTTCATATAAGGTACTTTATATATTTCTATAAGGAACATTTTAAGTCATTATGTTATTACAATTGTTTTATTGTCACTTTAAAAATTCATTGGAAGGAGAGGCAAATAACATCAACTTTCTGCTTGGAAAGGAAGGGAAATCTTGGGAGGCGCCTGTGGCCCAGTGGGTAGGACACCAGCCCCATAAACCGAGGGTGGCAGGTTCGAACCCACCTCTGACCACACTGTAACAGAAAAATAGCCGAGTGTTATGGCGGGCGCCTGTAGTCCCAGCTACTCGGGAGGCTGAGGCAAGAGAATCACCTAAGTCCAAGAGCTGGAGGTTGCTGTGAACTGTGACGCCACAGCGCTCTACCGAGGGTGGCAAAGTGAGACTCTGTCTCAAAAAAAAGGAAGGGAAATCTTGAAAGCCTTGGCCCCCCCAACCCCAAACAAAGGACCAACAACAATGAACACCCTTAGTGCTCTGTTACCCCAACACTCATCAGTCTGAAGATCTTTTATTGAAAAAGAAATATTGCCTGACCCCAGATAATATTAAAGGTATGACTAACACAGCTGGCATGTGGTCATACGTGACCACGTGCATTAAGTTTCTGATCTATTAAATACTGTCACCCCCAGCAAGACTGTAAGCTCCTTTAGTCAGCAATTGTTCTGTACCAGCATTTCCTCATAGAATATAATGCAAACCATATAGATTGTTTTACATTTTCTAATGGCCATCTTTCAAAAGCAAAAGGAAACAGGTGAATTTCTTAAATTTACTATACTCAGGGTGTGGCCATTTCCACATGCAAGCAATATTAGATTATAGGTCTTCAAAATCCAATGTGTAGTTTATGTTCACAGCACATCTCAGTCCAGAGTAACTACATTCCGTGTCTTTACAGCCCCGGGAGGCTCCACAGTGCACAGTCCAAACTATGGTGTGCACACACACACAATGCCTCACACCTTGCACACACGTGCACACACACAGGTGCATGTGTGCACACACAGACTTACACTCGCATGGAAAATGTTACTGTGTGTTAAAGCTGTACATAAAAGTGATGCATACTTGAAGTGAGGAGCTGAAATGGTCTCCCATAAATAAAGGTGGTTTTATTATCTTCCCGTGCCCTTCACTAATCCCAGGATAGCAGCCGTTAGAAACTAGAGGAGGTCTGTTCGCGTGAGAAGTTGCTGCACTGCTTTACTCACCCCCTTCTGTGGCCTTGTATCTCAATACTTGTAACTAAAACAGTTGCTGAAATCCATGCAAACCATTAATGCTCCTAAAAATGTCATTTAACTATAAAGAGATTTAATTATTTCTCAAAGTATTAATTATTTTTGAACACAAAAAAGACCTGGGGATATTTGGAAAACTTGTTTTTAGAAATAAAATACCCACAGAGGTATTTAGTTCTCCTCCGAGAGTTTTAAAATTTCATTTGTGTAATCACATTACAAACATCACCACTGTAAAGAGAATCCCAAGAAATGCAGTGGTGGTGCACAACTCGGCGGGTTAGATCACTTGACGGGAAGCCTGGGAATGCCCTTGTGGTAATAGAATACTGTTTATTCCGTTAATAACATAACAGTTTAATATGTAAGGTAATAATCTGATACTATCACGTTGATATTAACATAATGCCACTAAGTACAACATTCATCACTTAGCATTATCCAGGTACTCTGCTAAATATTATATATTAATTATGTTACCTAATCCTCACACCTACCTTGCAAGAAATACACTTATTCTATGAATGAGGAAACTGAGACAATTTGAGAGTCATGAGTTTTTGCAGTGGTGAAACTAGGGAGAAATAAATCATGCTCCTCTCCCACTGTAGATCCAGACTCTTAACCACTGTGTCACAGTGCCACATATTGCCAGAGGTCACTTCCTCCCAAGGTGGCAAATCCGTTTAGTGTCATGGAAATCAGAAATCAAGTCCTTTGCCTTCAGGGTCGTGATTACCTGTATTTATCTAATCACAGAGTGTTTTTCAAATAAATATCAGTTGTTCCGCAGCAAAAAATAAACTATTTTTGCTGCAGCAGTATTCACAGTTGGCAGCTGATGGACGCACGGTACGTGGTGCACATATACACATGTATATACGGCGATGTTACCCAGCCTGAAAAAAAGAAGACTATCATTCAAATAACATGGATGCACCCAGAGACGCTGTGACAGGCACAGAAACGTGCTGCATGGTCTCCCTGGGACAGTTCTAAGGAAGGCGAAGTCACGGGAGTGAAGAGCAGAGTCGTGTCAGCTGCTGGCAGGTGGAGGGGATTGAAGATGTTGCCTGAAGGGCATGAAGATTCTGGTCAGCAAGGTGAGTAAGTTCCAGCGATCTGCTGGGCAGTGTGGTAGCTGGTAGCTAATAACACAACAAGGTGTACTCGAGATTTACGCAGAGAGTTAATCTCTAACGTTCTCGTCACACTTGCAGAAGTGGTGAGACGGAGTTGGGGCATGAGTTAGCTTGAGAGTGCTAAGCTTTGCACAATGTAGTGTCATCACAATTTTGTGTTGTAAACCTAAATATATACAATTTTAATTTGTCAATTATATCTCAATAAAACTGAGTAAAAGAAACCATTCTTGCGATCATCACGCACATAAAACCCCAATTACCTGGTTCCCGGGGCAGAGTCCATGTTCTCTAAGAAAGGGGCTCCCACAGGTGCTCAGAAGCCCGGTCCTGGCAGCTTCCCCAGCCTCACTCCGCACCACCTGCCTCCTTTCACATCTTCCAAAATGCTGCTCGGATTTGCCAGGCTTCTCCATTCCCAGGCCCGCTCTTTGGTACACGGTCCCTTCTCCTCTGCCTTGTTTGCAGTGAATATGGAAGAAGTTCTGAGCTTCATGTCCATCTCTCTCGCTTCCCCGTGCACAGGGTTTGTAGGTAAGGCCCCGAGGACACCAGTCACTCCACCTGCATGTAGAGCCTGCACCTTCCGGAGCCAGGTGGCTAATGGCGTGGCCACTCGCCTGCGTTTGTTACACTAATAAATAGACGCAGGAGTGAGGGTTCATCTAGATATAGGAGCCTGCACCTTCCGGAGCCAGGTGGCTAATGGTGTGGCCTGCGTTTGTTACACTAATAAATAGACGCAGGAGTGAGGGTTCATCCCTAAAGAACCCACCACTCCCAGTTAGTCATCTTCCATCCCTGTTTACTAACCATTCTGTTACCTTGAGAAACAATTTTTATCTTTATTCACTAGTCAAAATTCCGTTCATCCCTCCAGACTAATCTCGTTCCCTTCCCCAACCAGCACTGAAATCAGCCTTCCCAGACTCCTGTCATGGATTCCGCTTGGTCACCTGAGGGTGGCTGCCCTCCTCTGATTAGCCAGAGGCTTCCAGCTGTGATGCCAACTCAGGCTTTCCACGTGTGACTGTCCAGCCTCACAGAGGCCGGCCTCCTGTGGGCAGACGGGTTTCCAATGAGGTGTGCGACCTTGAGCAGGAACCCTAACCTCTGAGGCCAAAGTCCTCCAACAATAAAAGATCATGGCTAAAGAATGAGGGCCGGAGGACAGCTAAACAAGAAGGGGACAGGAATGGCTGGCTCCCGTCCCTTCTGGGCTTCACGTCCTCTCTGGCTCTCATCTCCTGGATTGGTTTTCCCACTACCCACATCCCCTGGATTGGCAGGTCCTCACTGGTTACTTCCCACAAATCTTGAACTTGACCATTTCTCAACAACCCCCTCACTACCCAGCAGGTCAAGCCGCCATCCTCTCCCATCACATCCTGCGATACCCTCTGATCTTGCCCCCAGGTTGGTTATTTTCATTTCAATATACAATATCAGATCCTATCACTCCTCCTTAAACCCTACTGAGCACGATCAACCTGAATGTAAGCAACTGTCATCTCTGTGGCTGGGGACAGGTGCGTTGGTGGTCTGGACCCTGCGGACACCAGCTTCATCCTGGGCCTCGAGCTCACTCAGCCTCTTCCCACGGCAGGACTCACCCCTGGTCCTGCCCTCCGCCTCCCCTTCATCCCCAAGGCCCCCTCTCTTCTGACGCATTCTCAAAGATTTCCACCTGCAGAGAACTCCTTCCCTGAGACAAGCAAACCTGTCTCCCCCTGCCATTGGTCTCTCTCAGCTCACTTTCTTTACTTTTCGTCATAGCATTTATTTCCAAGAACAAAAACACAATTTATTCATTTGCTTGTTTATTGCCTGTTCACCGTGCTAAAATAAATAAACTGTATTGGAAAAGAGACTATATATTTTGAAAAATATTAACATTGCCAACTAGATTAGCCTATAGTGGGTGATCGATAAATGTTTGCTGAATGAAAACTAATAACTAAATGTGTGCCGACAATATCCACAGTCCAGATGGAAAGCGCTTCAGCCTGCCACCAGGTGCGGCCGCGGTAACGCACACCTTGCTCGTGTCACTCCCAGGGCGAGGACTCCGCCTTGCTCATTCCCAGAGTTTCCTGCCATAGGTGGCCCGCATTGGATAATCAGCAAATATTTAATGGATAAAATAATGTTTACGGTCATGCTTTTTATCATGTGTGTCTCAGCTATACAGTAGGACAGTCAAGAAGGTTGTTATTAAGTCTGTTTTTGCAACAGAAGAGAAATACTGAGAGAGGAGAAACCGTCAACCCACAGCCACACGTGCAAAGGACGCAAGACTGGGAAGGCCAGATGAGGGTGGGGACCGCTGCGGCCAGACGGGGGTGCACTTTGCACACCGTGCTTAAAGCCTGGACCTGCAAGACAGTTGCACAAATTCCAGTATAACCGCCATGTCCAGCGTCTCAGGCCCTGTAACAGTTCCGCCTCTCAACTCTCCGCTTAGACATCTGAGCAGCCACTCACCTGGAGACCTGGTGACCTGGTGACATCCGTCCTCTGCTCTGCCCTGTACTGCAGGCCGAATGCCACCCCCGCTCCACCCACAGGAAGCTGCCAGCGGTTTCCACCTGTGCAAGGTCTAAAAATTAAACCAGTTCAGAATATCCTACTTTAAAAGTATCTACTAAGTATCGACTTATTCATACACACATTTAGCTGGTAATTCATATTTACCGGGAACCTATATATCTGAAATATAAGTACTTGGCTATTTCAGAGAAACAGAAATCTTCATTTGAGAGCCACAGCCATCACTCAAGGGGCGCCTCCAAGTTCATGAAGTCTTTAGAATCCAGTGACGGACTCCCTTACTCCACACCCTGAGTTACTCAGCGATGGGGGGCCGCTCCCAGCGCCAGGCGCACAGAGGCCGGCGAGGAGCGTCCCCCGGACTCAGCTCTGCAGGGGGTGGGTCCCACGGGAGACGCACTTTGTCGTCGCTCACACTTTGCGGATGAGGAAGCCGGGACCCCCTTGTTTGGCAGTAGGCCAGCGATGGTACCGGAAACAGTAACGTTGGAAGACCAGCGCGATTTACAACTCCAACGTCTGTTCTCCCTTTCCCATCGCCCTTTTCCCTTCTCTTCCCTTGCTTCCCCTTCCACATCCTTCTCTTTGTAGGTCCTTTAATCCTGAAGCCATCAGGGGGCAGAGCCAGACCGGCAGGTGCACCTGTTTGGGGGACCCCCAGCGGCCCTGACCCTGACGAGGCGCCCCTGATCCGTGGGGGCGGCCGGAGGCCAGTCGGGACCAGGTCCAGGAGTGAGTGTCCCCAGCTGACCCAGGAGGGAGTGTGGCCTCCTGCCGCCCGGGGGTGGGGGGCGATGCGCAGGTCAGTCCGCAGCCGCAGCCCCCCGCGCCGAGAGGGGAGAACGCAGATCCCCCTTTCTACGGGTGAGAGGAGCCTGGGGGACCCCGGCGCCCCACAGCGCCACTTCTCACTGTGAAACCAACCACCAGGAGATGTCAGACCCTCCGGAGCGGAGGCACCTGCAGGATGTAACCTTAGTAGGAGCGGAGGGCGCGGACTCGACCCACAGACTGCGGAGCTCCGGTGCCAGGGAGTTGGAGGAGCCGGAGACGCCCCGGAGACGCGCTGTTGTGAATTCGATTCTTCCACAGAGCGGAGTTCTTGGCCTACTTGGAGCGCGTTCATGGGGGGTGGGTTTACGTGGAGGGGGATGTATCGAGGCTACCTTCCCGATTTGGGTGATAGCGTTATGGTTATGTAGAAGAATGTTCTTGCCTGCAGGAAATAAATACTACTTTCCAGGGAAAATCTGACATCAGGTCAATAACACATCCTCAAATGTCACTATTCTGTATTTTCAATTTTTCGGCAAGCTGGAGGTTTAATAATAAAAATAATCCATTTTCCTTCTTGAGAATAACCAAAGCAAGAGCTGGATACCCCTGGTCATATCCACCAAAACCTCGGAGGTGACCGAGGCTGTGTCTCTGCAAAGTGCCCTCTCCCTGGTGTTGTACAAGGACCCAGCGGAAGGGAACCGCCGAGCCACAACGGTCATGAGTAGGATTCTCTACCAGATTCTATAGTTTTTACTTGGAAGGGAACTTACGGTCTGCCTTCTGCTCCTGTAAGAAAGGGTAAAACCAGCTTCTTGGGCAGCGCCTGTGGCTCAAGGGAGTAAGGCGCCAGGTGGGTTCAAACCCAGCCCAGGCTAAAACCGCAAAAAAAGAAAGAAAGAAAAGAAACCTGCTTCTTAAATAATTCACACTTTGCATTGACTGAGATCACAGCAGACGGTTTACAATAATCAATGCGGACGTTTCCTAACACAGCCTGCCTGGAGGGTCACAGGGAGTCGGGAGCATTCCACGACGTCTCCCACATGATTTTTCGCCTGGAAGCTCTGCGATCCAAGCCAAGATCAAGCCTAGACATTTTCAGCTCTCAAGTGTCACCTTGTTGCTACGGACAAATGTTGTTTTTAATTATTATTTTTTTTTTTTGTAGAGACAGAGTTTCACTTTATCCCCCTCGGTAGAGTCCCGTGGCGTCACACAGCTCACAGCAACCTCCAACTCCTGGGCTTAGGCGATTCTCTTGCCTCCACCTCCCGAGTAGCTGGGACTACAGGCGCCCGCCACAACGCCTGGCTATTTTTCTGTTTTGCAGTTCTGCCGAGGCCGGGTTTGAACCTGCCACCTTCAGTATATGGGGCCGGTGCCCTACTCAATGAGCCACAGGCGCTGCCCTGTTTTTAATTATTTAATGATTTGTGAGTGTAAATCCACACGATCTCCTGGTTCATCTTTTATAAAATTAAAGAAAATATGATAAAGACATTTTTTTAAAAAGAATAATTTGTGAAGTCTCCATTCTAACACGTTCATTTTAGGTAGTTTTCTCGGTTCTGTGTGCACACACTCTCTGCTCAGAAGCTGTGAAGTATCCACCCCATTTTTTATTTTTATTTTCTCACTTAATGAGCCTTCGCAAGCTGTTATCAATGTTGTATATGGTTGTCATAACTGTCATTGTCAGTGGCTAAGAACTCAGCTCCCCACATAAGCTCTACTCCAGATTCAAACCTCGCCTTTCCTCCTTTGAACGTCGGCGTACTTACCACACGTCCCCATCGACACTAGTCACAGGGCACCTGCTTCAGAGGCCTCCCCTCAGGGAGCTCTGCTGTCCCACGTGGCAGCAGCCACCGCGTGTGGCTATGCAAATTTAAAGTTGAACTAATAAAAACAAGTGAAATTAAACATTCAGTTTCAGAGTCACATCCACATTTCTACTGCTCGGTAGCCACGTGTGACTAATGCTTACTATGCTGGACAGGACAAATTAAAAATCACCTCCATCATAACAAACACAAAGTTGTTTTCTTTTTAACTTTGGCGGTAGGGAGGCATCTGGGCGACTCCCTGTCCCACCCAAGGCAGGGGTACAAAGCGCTGAGGGGCGGAGCCGGGCTCCATCAGACCCACGTGGCCCTGTGAGGGGCGGAGCTGGGCTCAGTCAGACCCACGTGGCCTGGTGAGGGGCGGAGCTGGGCTCCATCAGACCCACGTGGCCCTGTGAGGGGTGGAGCTGGGCTTGGTCAGACCCACGTGGCCCTGTGAGGGGAGGAGCTGGGTTCAGTCAGACCCACGTGGCCCTGTGAGGGGTCGAGCTGGGCTCGGTCAGACCCACCTGGCCTGGGCGGCTTCTCCTAACACCCCAGGGGTGCTGCCTGCCCACTGCTGAGCTGCAGCACCGTGTCAAGATCATTGTCAAGATCTGTGTCAAGATCATTCCTTCCAGAGACACGAGCTTTTCTACCTTCCATTTTTGCTTACCTGGGAGGCTGTCTACGGTGCCTTGGTCCTTTTGTTCCTCACACTGCTTCCTCTGGGGTCTGCGGAGAGGTGCTGCTGGTACCCGAGCCGAAGAGCGGCCTTTCCTTCCTTACCGTGAGGGAAAGTGCCAGTTCCTTCTTCAGATAAAGGCGAATTCATTTCTTATTAGAAATTGGGCAGCCCCGCCGTGCTCACTCCCACCTCACGACTGCCTTGAAACCACCAGGCCAACCTCCCGACTGTACAACAGTAGCGTTGCCTGAGACACCCAGAACTTGAACTTCACTGTGGGGGCAGAGGACAGACATTCAGAGCCAAAGACTGCAAAATTTGTAGAGATAAAAACAGAAAAATAATTCATGCTTTCTGGGCACATTTATGACATGCCAGTAATGCCAAGTTCCAAAAGAGCTGGGACCTCTTCCCTGGGGTCACCCATGCTCACCTAATCCGTAGTTCCTGAGCGATCAAATGCATCTGTCCTCGGTGCGCTAGTCTACAAGCACACAGTCTGCAAGGTCTGCGTGCACCTCACAGGCGTGTGCACGCCCAGAGGCAGACAGCTGGCCTGATGTTGGAAGGAAGGAAGGAGGGGAGCTGGGAGTAGGACCAGGCGTTTCTGGAGTTGGCTTTCTTACCTTTTCCATGACATTGGGAAGACGGAGCTCATGGCCGATGTAAGCGGAGGATCTGACCAGAGGCAGCCAGGACAGAGGGGAGCTCAGCCATAGGTGGCAGTTGTCCCATGGAACTGGCGCAGTTGTTCAAAGCCAGGCCCTCTGATGCCTTCACATGAGATGTGAGAGGATCCTCTTCCTGCCCACTAGGAAAGGACAGGAAGGGACCTACAGCCTCCCACGCGGTCACAGGCAAGTGTCTGCTTACCTGCAGAGAGCCACGGTTGTGCTGCTACAGTCATCAGCGTCCATCTCCCACTCAGAGCCCGCCAGCCACTACGACGCTCAGCCTTTTGTCGTGGTCCCCACCTCCCTGCCACAGGCACCACCGGCACTGCAGCCTCAGTGAGGTGACTTGCTCACGGTCACACACTCTGGGTGTCGGAGCTGGAACATCACCCCACATCTGTCTGACTGATATTGTCATCTCCAGGAAACTGTACACAAAAAGACACACACGTGTGATATTCCTCACATGGAGCTTTGGCCATAGTCTCAGCAGGTCTCTGAGGGTTTTGGAAATCAGGAAAGAAAGAGTCATTGGTTTTAATTCTATATTTCACTTCCAAGACAGTACCCCACAAAGACACGCCCAGAGGCCGGGCCAGGAGGAAGATCCCTGGCAGAGGAGGGGCTGGTACCTTGACGGGAGACCCTGCCTATCTAGTCAGGAATCCCTAGGTGCACAGCTCCCTGTAGAATGGTGTCTTGTCAAGGGCATCACACCTCCCTATCCAACGGTGTCCTATAAAGGGTGTCACTGCTCCCTATCCAATGATGTCCTGTCAAGGCGTCCACGCCTTCCTGTAGAACAGTGTCCTATCAAGGGCATCACGCCTCCCTACAGAACGGTGTCCTATCAAACCCTCCACGCCTTCCTGTAGAACAGTGTCCTATTAAGGCCCTCCATGCCCTCCTGTAGAACGGTGTCCTGTCAAGGCATCCATGCCTCCCTCTTTATTCTACTGGCTTTTCCCTCACAGAGAAAGTGAGAACCAAGAAGGATTTTCTGCACACCTGTTTTTACCTGAAGCTTTATATACAATCTCATTATGAGCCTTTGGGAAATAGTATGATTGTCCTCGATTTACAGAGGAAAGAACTGTGACTTCAGGAAGTGACTCTGAGGAGATGATTCCTCTCCATGGTGGAAGAGAACAGAATGCAGGTGTGTGCGACTCCCAGAGCCTGGGTTTTCTCCCTGCCCTTTATAAAAGTTTTTAGCTTTGTTACAGAAATAAAATCTACTAAAATTGATTGATGACCGATTGTACTGTACTGCTGTTCAAAGTTCTTGACCGGGGATATTACACCCCATTCTTAGAAAAACCCTCTGAGGTGGTTTCCATCACTTTCTGGATTGTGGGAGTGACTGAACAAGCACTGTGGGGCAGGAGAGAGGCAGAGGTGTTCAGACCTAGGCAGGCTGGCCCAGCGCCGGCCTCTTGGGCATTATTATGAACCCCCCCACCCAAAATCCCCTGTGGTCAGTGCCGCCGGCACCACAGCCTGCTGAACAAAGGAACCAGCTCAAAGCAACATTACCTCCACTCCCCCAGGACATCAAAGGAGCTGTTTCTCTGGAGAAAAAAAAAAATTCTGTCCTAAAATATGTGTCTTTATTTGCTTTTGTTTCTAAGACAGCCAAATTAAATACAACTCTGAATAAATGTCATGTTAGGACAAGGGCCTTCGGAGAAGAAGGATGGTATGATGGCTATAATGGCTAAATGCAATTGGAAAGATTTTGTTAGTTGCCATGAAGTCTGCATTTGGCTTAATTATTTTTGAGGTCTAGCTGTATTCCTGGTGCGAGCAATTCAGAGCTTTTTCTAGAATATTCTTTGTCATCTAGATAACCTATTGCCTATTTGTTTGTTATACATTCAGGTCTATGGATGGCATTCACATTTTTTATTTTCTTGTTATTCAATCAAGCTCTGAAGGTTCTATTTTAACCATGACAGCAGTTTCCTTTTACAACGACTGCGAAGAGATTTTGAGTCCATCCCAGGGAATATGCAAGGAAGAGATGCCTCTAAGAACAGAATTCTAAGAGAATTCAGCTCTGGGGCTCATCGAAATGAGGGGCTGTTGCCAGCAGATCTGTGTAAGTGCCTCATTCAGAAAAACAAGCTAACCAAGGTCAGCGTGCAAGGGGAGAAAAGCAGACAAAATGGATGAGACCAACCCTGGATATACTCGATAACAGGCTGGGGAAAGGAGGGACTGGGTCATCTGGATGACAAGCAGATTCTGGGAGGTGAACAGAGGAAAGGTGGACATGTGGACACAGGAGAGTCTGGGAATTACAGATGGGGCAGGATTTAGCCTGTGCACCTGCTGTGTTGAAAACACACCCAGAGGCTGGGAGGGGCATGCACAGTTTGCCTGGGATGGGGGATTGCCTGGGCACGGTTTGCCTGGGATGGGGGATTTCCTGGCACCAGGAAAAGATCCTGTTGTGCCATTTTGCACAGAAATCATCTTGGCAGCTTCTCTCCAGAGCAACACAGCTTGGAGTGGTGTGGAAGTCAAAGATTAGAATAAGAAACAAAAGAAGGAAGAAAGACAAGCAAAAGGGAGAGAGTTTGATCGGCGGCGTGCTGCCAAACAAGCTCACCCTCCCTGCCCAGGAGAGGAGCACACTGCTTGTTGTACGCAGAATGACTCAAATCGCCGGGAGATAAGGGCCGTTCTCATCAATCATGTCTTCTGCCTGAACAAGCCTTTTCTCAAGTTATAGTTCCTGAGTTAATAATTGCTGAAATAATATAATATCCTCTCTGACTTCATGGTTGAAGAAGCAACAGGTATGCTGATAAGAAGGATCATTGTATTAACTTCTTCTTTAATGCTGTTTACCTTGTTAACACGGAGAAGCTTGGAAGTGATGAGCACCTGGGGTGAACACACAGGCACAGAAGGCTCCGTGCAGCCGTGTGCAGGCTGCGCCGTCTCAGAAAAGTGACTCTTCCTTTCTGACTCCATTTTTGCCTCTGTAAAGTAAGGAAATAAATATGTATCAGAGTGCTGTGATGAAGATGAGAACGTACGATGAATTATGTAGGGAAAGCGAGTGGCCTGGTGTCTGACTCCATGCCCTTTAAATGAATAAGAAGTCTTCATAAGCCCAGCTCTGAAAACAGCCCCGAAGGCCTCCGTGGTGGGGTTGTTGTTGTTGACGATGGCTGGTTTGTTTCCTTAAACCCACTACTGTAGAGCTGTATCCTGCAGTGAAGAAAAACAACAGCAGAATACATACATACACATTCACCATGCACCAATAATTGTTCTATAGCTCAGGTACTTAATTTTTACACCACTCCCCAGAGAGGTCTCACAGTGATGGGCTCCTCCATAGGACAGCTCCAGACCCAAACAGCAACAGCTTTGGGGGCATCTTTCTCAACAGTTGGGTTTTTTTTTGAGTACAAACACATCTGAAGATGGAGATTTGCCACTGCAAGCTGTGGGAGGTTAATTTACATGCCCATCTAGACAGCTTGGTGTTTCAAAAAAGTAGAGTTTAACTAATTTTATTGTCCCTTTTTGTTTTTAAGAGGGACAATTTGCACAATAACTACGTGGTCATATACATTATCATGTTTTGGTTTTTTACAAACAAATGGAGTCAGTTAAATAAAAGTGGCAGGTTGGCCAGGTACGGTGGCTCACGCCTGTAACCCCAGCACTCTGGGAGGCCAAGGAAAGTGGATTGCTTGAGCTCTGGAGTTTGAAACCCACCTGAACAATAGCAAGACCCCATCTCTAAGAATAGCCAGGCTTTGTGGTGGGCTCCTACAGTCCAACTACTCGGGAGGCTGAGGCAGGAGGATGGCTTGAGCCCAAGAGTTTCAGGTTGCTGTGAGCTGTGATGCCACCGCACTCTCCCTAGGGTGATAGAGTGAGACTCTGTCTCAAAAAAAAGAAAAAGAAAGAAAGAAAGAAAAGAAAAGTGGTGTGTCCTGGAGGAACTAAGTGTGGCAGAGGAAAGGAAAGGGTACCTTTGGTGCCAAAGTGCAAAGGGCTGTGACAGGGGTGCAAAGTGAAAGGGTGTAACGGGGATCTCACAGCAATTCTGCTTCTGAGTGTCCTGGTGACCAGGGCAAAAACATCGCATGCTCTATTATGTGACTCTCATTTCCCAAAGCAGGATATGTTGATATTGAGTCTTTGCTAAAGGCAGTTTCATGGGGTCCTGTGAGGTGCAGAGAACCAGGCGTAGTGAAGAACCGCAGCCACCCAGCTGAGTGTGTCTGATGCTACCAGCCCCCCGCTGCTTCTTGGCACACATGGAAATGCTTGAGAAATTGAAGGAATGGGCCCTGTAAATCTATTTCTACAATGCTTCATATATACACACATATATATATGAATAATATATATACACATAATATATATAGACTATATAATAATAATAAATAATACATAATATATTTCTATAATGTTTCATATATATACACATATACATATATGTATAAATTATATAGAGAGAGTGAGAGAGAGAGAAGAGAGAGTTCATGAGGTCAGACAATTAAGTCTGCAAACTCATTCTAGAAAAAGTGCTCCATTCCTCACTGCCTAATATCTCTTTGGTCATCTTCAAACTCCTCCCCTTGGGAGGCTGCACACGGAGGCTGGGGCCTGGCCTCCAAGCAATTGTTCCAGGATGGGGTTGAGAGCTGAATTGTCAGACCTCATCAGACAATTGTCAACGGCTCTAATGGCCATTACAGAAAAGGAGATCCAAAATTGCAGAAGTCAACTGTGACTTGAGCATTACAATTTTAGTACAATTTTCCATTCCTAAAATGTATACACATTTTTTGGCACCCTCTGTGTGTGTGTGTGTGTGTGTGTAGAGAGAGAGAGAGAGAAAAAGAGTTGTATCTCAGATACATATGGAAACATTGAGGGAGTTGTTGAACTGGCTTAAAAATTGACAGTTAATGCTATGGGCAAAGTGAAGATTTACCCTAAGAAAAAAGCACACAGAATGATAACTTGGAGTTAGAAGGGAAAGCAGCAACAAAACCAGCTTTAACTCCAAAAGAAGACGAGTGTCTCAGACCACACGTGATTGTCCTGAACCTGAACTCTCTACCAGGGTTGTGATGGCAGGACCTTGAAAGACCCAGGCAAAATCCGGAATCTCAGTAGCCTCCAATTCAGCAGTGACGACAAATGGATTGGGTCTACATTCATGAACGCTGTCCTTTAAAAAAAAGCATGTTTTAAAAAACAGTATTTTGAGTGAAATCAAAGCTAATTACAGAAAAACAAATATCATTTGATAATATTTGTATAAAATATTTAAATCTTCAAAATGTTGTTCATGAACTAAAGCTTTCATGTTCAACAAATTTCAAATCAAATTTTTTCTAATAGCTGTCTCAAAAGGGGCAGGGAGTGTTTACAAAGTGGACTAGGCAGCCCCGGAGTGGCGGACTTCAACTTCACAGCGTCATGTTGTTACCAGCAATGTGTGAAGCAAATGTTACAAAATGTTAATACCTGTTAATTACAAATGACAAGTTCACAGATGGACGTTAAATTATTCTCTTTTTGCTTCTGTGCCCTTCAGTATTTGTTTTTTCAAAGAACCAAAACAGACCTCTTTAATAAATGCACGATGAGATGGGATCCCTGCTCTGGGATGCTTGTCACGACAGAAAGTCTGAGGCTTCGGGGGAGTCAGGGCAGCCTCTAGCTGGGGTCCCAGAGTCTCCCGGAGACTGGAGGAGTAAATAAAACACCGGGAAGTTAAGGTCTTCTAAGACTCGTCTGAGCCTTCGCTAGGACGGCCAGAAATACTTCTGGGCCACTTTAAAGTATCTTGGGTTTCTGTTTTGACTGTGTTATATACCATGACATTTTCTAGAAGCTTCTTTTTATAGAACTATAGAATGATTGATAAAGATCAGTCCTGACCTATGGGTCAGATCCTTGGCAAACCTTCAGTCAATTCTTCTAAGTAGTGATTGTTAACAATACCTGGATTTCCCTGATTCTGAACCCAAACTAGACAAGCTGATAAAATAAATCCCTTAGGTTTTCATTAACTTTTTCTGTGGAAAACCGGTTTGCAGGGTGGAGATTCTTGCTGGGAACAGGTAGATGTGTACCCTACCAACAATGCGGGTGCCCGTGAGCACGCCGCCTTCCCTTGGGACAGGACCTACCGATGACGTTTCGTGCACCTCGCTCATGGTCTCTGTGAGCAGCCGTAGGAGGCTCCACCTTCTGCCGACCCCCGGTTTGGGTGAAGCACCATCACACCCGTGTCACCTTTGTAATAGTAGATGGCTTGTGTTTTCTGTTGCTCGTGAGCATGTAAAGGGAAAGAACAGCTTTTTATTTTGTGTGTTAATGGATTTTCCCAAAATTGATGTTGTATCACATATATGTTGATTTTAGTACATTGTCTCTCAGCTGTGTGTAGAGTGACAGGGAACCCACATTCCATAACATGTGGAGGAGATGGCAGGTGGGGAGCCGCCTGCACTCTGAGTTGCACGGTGGCCACAACTGACCAGCTCGGTGCTGGCAGCATAGAGAGACTGCAGGAGTTTAGCAACCTGCTTACAGTCACAGCCCATTTCAGTGTTGAAGCTAGATTTTCATCTGAAGTCCGTGAACTCCAAAGTGAAATGCTTATGGCCTATGTGAAAGGATGAGTCTTGACATCAAATTCCTCTTTCACCAACATGGAACCGGGCAGCATAGAGAGACTGCAGTCAACATAACGGGGTCAGGAGAGGGATGCATTGAGATCAAGCCATATCTGGGGGGGCCACGAGAAATCCGGGAAGAGCATTGCATCCAGGCAAGCAGAAAGTCTGATGCCAGAGAGGAGAACTGAGCAGATGTGCAGGGGGGAAGCTGTCTTGGACCTGTTGGGGAGGACGTTCTCCACACTGGTCATTGTAAAGACCCGTCCTTGACTTCGGGATTGCTGTGTTATTTCCTGCATCTATAGTTGTATGTGTACGTGATCCCCTCTAAAAATGCATAAGCTGCGAACAGCATCCAAGGGCACAGAGGAGGCCTACGTGGTCACATGTAATGTTCACATGGCCGTCCTCAGCCCCGTCTTACAGTCAAGGGAACTGAGGCGAAGAAACCACAAGCCACTGCCCAAAGCCATAATTCAAACCCAGGTGTGACGCCTCTGAAATCTACTTCTGTGGCTCCCAAAAAACTTTCTAGCGATGATCCAAAAAATAGGATAGGATGCAGAGAGATGCAGAAAGCCAATTCACACTTAAATGAGGCCTGAAACTGATGCTAGAGAGACCGAGGTCACTGTGGTTGATAAGAACAGGGCCCATTCAAGAGTGAGCGGGGCCTGGGCAGGTGTGTGCTGGTAGTTTGTGCAAATGAAAGCACCAGAGCCTGTGTGGCTCCGGGGAAGTGTAGACACGGGCAGGGGCATGAGCACACCTGTGAACATGTCTGTGCAAGACCGGGGGACTGTGCATGCGTTTCAATCTATGAAGGAAACTTTGTGATTAACTAAAAGGAAATCTATTGACCCAAATCAAAACTCTCTGCCAGTTGGAGATTAGGGTTAAACCTGCCTCCCTGAGGTTTTGGTTTGTAGAATACATCAACTCTGAATTTGCAAGATCTGAGAGTAGATTAGATGCAGGAATTGCGTATTTCACTGACCTTGAGCTTTCTCGGGCTTTGAATCTTCTTGCTGAGAAGTGTAATTGTAAAGAATCCAAAACAAATCACAGGGATCCCTTATGAATGCCTCAAACACAAACGAAGAAATGTTGTGATACCCACAACGTACACGCGAGGCACACAAGCCACTTTCTCTCCTGTGCTTCCAGGGACCCATGTGACAGACCTGTGAGGATGCATTTCAAAGTCACAGACACGGAGGCTTGGGGACATGAAGTATGCAGCCAGCGGGATTCATCCAATGTGAGGTACAAAACGAACTCTAAACAGGCCTTCTTTCTCCCAGGCCTACACGCTCATTTTACTTATTTTCTTCCCAGGAAACCATTCTCTCCTCATTATTTTTAACTGGGTTCTGCCCATGAGTTTTATATGCAGCTTTCTGGTCCTCATGGTGAGGACAAGTTTCTTGTTTCTTTTATTTCATCATTGTGGCTACAGATGCGTTGTCAGTCTGCATGGAAACTCTGTCTGAGGACTCCCCAGCGGCCCTGCCTGGTTTCTGGGAGCCCGAGTGGTACCTCTCACACTGGAGCAATGTACAGATGCCACCTGCAAAAACAAAGTCCCCTGCTCCCCCCACTCCCCAAGTCTCAGCGGGATAAGTTTATTGTAGGGTAACAAAAATGCATCCATATAAACTCATTATATTCACTGTATGCTTGTAGCTCTTATGCTGTGCAAAATCTAACAATATTCACAAAATAATCACAAACAAAACTGTACAAGTATTATAGTCTAAAGAATCAACATCAGATTCACCTGCCAGCTGATATAATTTTGCTGAAACAAAAACTGATGTTTGAAATGTGAGTACAGTAATGACGGCTTTGGCCAAGTGCGTGAGCTTCTGTGTGTATTGTCTTCATCATGTTGGTGTGAATTCACAATTCAATTCTTTTAAAATTTTCCTCTATTCAGCTCATTATTGTGTATTATACTGTCATTTGGTTTTGTTTGAAATTAATGATTACTATTAAACTGTATTAAGTTAAACGTTGGTTCTTTTCCCACAATTAGAGTAATACTAGTTGGGGAAAAAATCCCATAAAACACTATGAAGGAAATTATTTGGCCGTATGTAGCTGTGAAGTAGTTCTGGAAAACTGTGGTCTCCAACTGCTGGGCCATGGACCAGGACTGGCCTGTTAGGACCCAGCCCCACAGCAATAGGTGAGGGGAGGGTGAGTGAGCAAGCGAAGCTTTGTCTGCGTTTACAGCCACTTTCCATCACTCGTATTTAATGGAAAATACGCATCCATTAAAAACATGTACAGAGAAGCATCATTTAACAGTCAAGTGGTGGCGACCCAAGTGCCTATCAACTGATGAATGGGTGGGAAACCTGTGACGTCTCCATATAGAGCTCTATTTATTGTCTGTACAAAGGAATAATGGTTTGATACACGTTATAACATGGATGAACCTTGAAAATGCTATGCTAATTAAAGAAGCCAGATACAACAGGAAACTTACAGCATAATTGATTTTATGGAAAATCTCCAGAACAAGGAAATTCATAGACAGGGAAGATTATTGGTTACCCCAGACTAAAGGGAGGGAGCAGCCAGGACAGACAGCTAAGGGGGTCGTGTTCTGGGAGTGGTGAAAATATTCTCAAATTAGTGATGACCAATGCATAATTTTGTGACTATATTAACAAGTCAACCAATTGTACACTTCAAAAGGGAAGATTTTATGGTATATGATTGATGTCTCCACAAAGACGTAAAAATAAATAAGATTCTTTAAAAACCCAGATGCAGAACAGGAACCAAACCCCAGACAAGGAATGAATAGAGTGACTTTCTGAGGGGCCCACTTCTCAAGAACTTAGCAGAGAAAGGCAGTGTGGGGACAGCGGTCTTGGGAAAGCTTTGTCCTGGCCGCCATTCCTCCGTCTCTGCCTCCATGAGTGCCCCACCCATGATTTTCCTTATTTTGCAAGAAGAGAGGTCAAATGTTTTGCCCCACAGTGACCAGCAGGGTTTGAGACTTGAACCCAGACCAGTCTGGTCCCACAGCTGCGAGCAACAGGTGCTCCTCACCTGATACAGGATCCAAAATCAAAGCACCAGCAAGAAGAGAAGGAACTCGCCTCTGTGGCCGGGGCCACGACACATACTAGTGACGATGAAAGTCAAGTGCAACTCTGTTCTGAGTTTGGCCGAAAGCCTTTTTTTGGCCCTTCCATGATTATTATTCTGCCTGAAGAGGATTCCAAGGCTCTCAGAGGCCAAGTCTGCACCATATCATGCTCTTGATAACTTTTTCAACAGTTCCCCTTTATTGTCAATTAATATTTATGGGTGTCTGGAAGGTTCACATTGCAGCGCTCAAGAGCTGCTTTATAAAGTGACTTGTGTAGAAGGCGCTGGATGTGTGGGTGTGCATGAGACTCTTACATGTGAGGTTAATTTCCGAACTCACTGGATTCACATTTCATTAACCCATTGGCAGAATGTTATATAGGTATGTGACCTGGCTCCTCAAGCCCAAACATCGGGATATTAGTATGCATTTATTACGTGGGTAGGTCGCTCAGGTGAAATGACTCTCTTAGGCTGTGGGGATGACAGGCAATAAATGAACAAAGCACAAGTCTTCTGGAAAAAAAAAATCCAAAAAGGGAGACGCCTTTCCAGCCAGGAGTAAAAGCAGCTCATTCATCTTGGACAAACAGATGCTATCACTACTTTAGACATTCCTCCAAGGTTTTGGGGACACGGGCATTCTATAATGATGTCTGCTTCCAAAGATAACTAGCCTGGGGTCACAGCCACTCACAGGACTCTGTGCTGTGACTTTGTGTGCTCAGCACAGGCCAAGGGCATCATTCACCAGGGTCTTGGAGTAGACCTGAGCTGGAATTCTGAGATGATACAAAGATCTTAACACTCTTCCAAAATCCAGCACCCTTTAAAGAGTTAAGGCCCAAGGGGGTTCACAGACAAGCCTGAGGCCCCATATTAGATTAAAGTCAGAACCAATCGAAATCCAGTCTATAACCTGCTGCCCCAAGCATCCTTGAGCAGCAGGTGCATTCCAGAAGCTGTGGACATTGACTTCCAGGACCTCCCAGTGAAGGCACCGAGTTCAGAATGTAGTAAAGGCAGAATGAAGGTTTTGGCGGAATTTCTAGATATGAGGCCGGCAAAGAACTAGGAGAGTATCCAAATCACACGTGCCTACCTGGAGCTTGAAGTTGGTTCTAAACACGCAGGGTTTGCCACACTCACTTGACACAAAGGAGGAAGAGTTCACAGGCGTCCCTCCTGGAGGAGTAAGACGTTTCTCCTTGACATCTGAGCAAAGAGCCCCGTAGCCCCTGGCCTGGTCATAATGGCGCAGGGAGATGGGTGAGGACGCCTGTTCCGTGTAAGTGTGTGACTCACCCACACTGCTGTTGCTGGGAAGTTTCTTAGGAAGTGAGGACTGTTTGAGTCCCAGCAACAGCAATAGAAATAATTCAGAAGCCCAGAAATAGCTTATTTCAGAGCCAAGTCTGAGAATAAACTCTATCTTGGCAAAGCCCAGTTAATAAGAAACACTTTCAGTGGCCAGTGACGAGGTGGGGGATGGAAGACTTGCAGAAAAAGCCCAACAAAAACTCTGATGAATTAGGAGAGGAAGAGTTAATACTTTCCTCAAAGGGTTGATTTCAAACTTAAATGGAAAGAAAATACATGACCTTTCCAGGTTTTTATTTCAGCTTCATTTATAAGGAGTGATATTTATATCGTGAGAACAAGCCCCCTGGGATCCTGCGTGGTGCTATTTATAATTTTACTCTGCTACATGGCAATACTGGAACACCCGTGTGTGTTTCTGCAAATTCACTTCAAAAACAACCATCGACTTTCCAGAAGCTGCAATGACTTTTCATTCAGTAGCAACCAGGCTTGCTCTCAAGATGACCTGTACTGAACTTGAGGAAATATTGCCCAAAGTAGAGGTAGACACACATATTTCTGGGGAAAATCATGTGATTAGAAGTCAGTGGGTGTTTACTTGCCCTGCGATTGCTTTCTCGGCGACTGGATGACCAGGCAGCACCTGGTGGCTCTTCCGGAGGTGAGGCAGGGCCGTCGCCTGCCACGTGCCCGTCCTGCACAGGTTTCCTGCACACTGCTTCCATTTCTCACAGTGGGATTTCATCCAGTTAACTGTTCAAAGTCAATGTTGCTTCTCTCGAGGGGCCATAGGGTCGTGGGGTGACCCACCTCCCAGGGCCGCCCCCAGTGTCTCTGCACCATAAAGCCGTCTCTTTCCATGTTCACGGACCTGCCCTGAGTTCTAAGTCAGGACACTCGCCGACTGGTGCTGAGTGGAAGCTGCAGAAAGCTCATTAAACCTCATACCTCTGTTTTTTCGATTGGCTTAAATAGTAGCTAATTGATCAGAGGTTTCTGGAGATTAAAGAAAACTACCCATTAGTCACGAGGAGAGGGCTCTGTGACTGGGCTGAGGACAGCAGGCCGTCTAAATGGTCCCCACAGCCTTCCCGGCAGGCGCCAAGGCCAGCCTGTCGCCTTCCCAGCCGTCGGAGTCCTGATTTATGCTGACAGCCCTAAGTGGGGAGCAGGTTAAACAGGGAGGGTCCCTCATGTGTCTCTTAAGGTACAAGTTCTCTATTTTCGTGACTCATTATCTCACCACTGAAATTTGACTCGAGAAATTCAAGCTAATACTTGTGTCTACATTTTTTCTTCTCGAGATCCTCTTGCCTTTGCTATTACAGGACCTGTCATAGGAGTGAGCCACTGTGGCCATGTTAACTGGTAACCCTGACACCTAGACACCCCTGCTCTCTGACACAGAAGGGCTATGGCTGCAGCAAGACGGTTACAGGACATGACACAGCGCCTCTCAGCATAGTTCTACAAAGGAGGATTTAGAAAATTTGGGAACCAGGCCTGGGTTAAGAACCAGCATCATGGAACACCAGATAGCTCTGAAATGCACAGGCTACTCTGCCGTGTCTCCCCATTACTACCATAGAGCCCCCTGTGTCGGATCTCGGGCTCTCGGTATTAGGTGCTATATTTCACTCACGCTGACCCAATTCTCCCAGCAAGCTGTGGCCTCCCAGTAAGCCTATGATGTAAGAGTCGTCATTCCTCATCGGCATTTGTGAGACCCGGGGCTGGGAGAAGTTATGTCACTCACACCTGTTGCTGACGAGAAGCAGATTTCGAAACCACTTCTGTCTGATGCTGAAGCCTGACCCTTTCCATGACATGTTGGCCTGTGAATCACTTTGCATGTGATATAGGTGTTTCCAGGACCTCAAGAAAGAGGCCGGGAATTGAGACAAAGCTAAGCTGTTCTCCCTGGAGGTTTGGCGTGAATCTCCGAATAACACTGTCTCAAAGGTATCAGTCTCCCATGTCAGGAGAAAGGAGGCTGAAGCTCAGAGAATTTGGATCACCACTTTTCAACCTTTCTTATCTCGTGTCACACTTGAATCTGTAGTTAAACTTTGGCACCATACTTAAATTACGTTGATAAAGAAAAAAAATTAGGAAAAAAAAAGAATATACTTACTATGCTTTGACCTTCTCTTGAAAACAATTTAATGAATGATATTTAAAACTTTTCAGTGCACACCAGTGCCGGGCACATGAGTTGAGCATCACAGATGTGGATTCTCCAAGGCACAGGAGGGGGATGAGGGCTGCAGAGGTTTCTTCATGCCCCAAACCTGTTTTCCCCACTTTTTTCATTTTCCATGGCACTCCATCCATCGTACAGCTAAAACCTTCCACCCAGATTTGGCCCCATCATTTCAGTTTGCAAACTTCTATCTCCCATAGCACTTGGGGCCCATCTCTTGACGTATCCGGCATCCTTGTTCAGCCGCATTCCTGAGAACGTCAGAGGGAGGCAATCACTCCTCAGGCTGTCCAGCCCGCTCAGCGTCCAAATCTTATGGTAAACCAAGGATGGATCTTGAGTTGCTTTTTCTCCCCCAGACTCTATGTCAAGTTCATTTGCTCGACACTCCAATGCCAGCGTCCTCGCCACGTCCAGCCCCTCTACTGCAGCCCCCGGCCCAGGACACTGGTTTTCTTTCTTCCCTGGCTTCTGACTTTTCCTCTCTGGTCATCAATGCAAGTTGCATTTCCAGTATCTGTTCCCCCAGCTTCTTCTTTGCTAACCGGACTCTAGTATCATTTAAAGCAATGGCATATCCGTAAGAAACCCCCTGCCCCAAGAAAGCGTCAATTCCCGTCTCTGTTCTGATCAATAACACATAAGCTGGACTTTGTCCATCTTTCTGCCTCCTTCTTTTGTTCAGAGCATGGGGCCAATGTTGGGGTCCTGTGCAGCCATGTAACCCCAGTGATAACAATTATATGCTAAAGACCAGGGACCCAGAAGCTGGAAGAGTCTAGGCCCTTCATGACCTCACTGAGCCACTGCACAAGTCCCGGGCTGTTGGGGAAATGCCAACTTAATTTGTGACCGGGTTGTTAAGCCAGAATAAGGGAGAAGACATAGGAGGCAATTCGATGGTCTCTTGGCCTCAACATTACCCTGTAAGAAAGGTCCCCTTTCTAAGAAATTAATTCACTGTCACAGTCACACTTTAAATGGCAAGTGGTAAGATTTTTGAACTTGCTTCTATATTACTGAATTAGCTAAAATAATTTGATCTGTCATGTTGATTGTTTAAACCCTGTCAACTTGGCTGAGCTGAACTACCTTTCTCAGATTTGATGTTCTGTGTGTTTTTTCCAGTGAAGGTGTGCCACGAGAAAGATTCTTGGGAGGTTTGGGAAGAGCAGCAGCCGTCCTGCAGCTCAGACTCCGGGCGGCCCATGTGCCGGCTCTGCAATTTCTCCACCTTCCCTTGGAACCTTCTTCAGTTGCTCTGATTCCCAGGTGCGTGTGTGTTTAGATCTGTGACAAATGGTCCCAGCTTCTGCAGGACACCCTTTTCACCACCAAGGTCAGAAGCCCTGGGAATGGACGTGGCTTTTAGCAGCTGCTTGTGGGTTTCAAGCAGTTGATGTTCTTCCTTGCAGGGCCCCACCATGTGGGGTTCAGGCTCCAGCAGCGCGTGTGGAGCCCACAGCCTTCCGACACTGAGTGATCAGCTCCATAGCCACGCAAGACCATTGGCTGAGAAGCAGCCGTCCATCCGTCCATCCATCCGCGGCTCCTAGGCATCCTGCTTCGTAGGTGGACCCTGACTGGCACAGGCATCATTAGGTTGCAACTAATAATAAATATAACTAACATCTGTTGAGCCACCTATGAAGTGCCCACACCCGCTGACCCTCAGGACAGCCCCAGCAAGGCAGGGGTAGCAGATTTCCCACTTTCCTGAGAAGAAGTGAAAGCACAGGGAGGCCAGACAAGTCCACCAGCTCCCGGCTGGCAGGTGGCAGGGCCGGGTCAAACCCGAGGACGGGAGCACCAGGGATCCCCTGCTCACTCCTCCCGAAACTCACCTCATACAGACATAACTGATGCAGCCATCTCTCCATGGGGGTGAGACTTCTATCTTATAAAAAAAAATAGCATGTCACAGTCAGGTGACACACACACGGGAGGGCACAGAGGCATGTTCTCTGGGTTCCAGAGTCAGCGCTTTGATGTGACAGGTACAAAGTCATGACAGTATGTTCTCCTCTCCCTAAATGCGCAGCCGAGTAAAGGAGACTGACCCGGAGCCTGGTGAGGGGCTGCGCTTCCAACTCCCACTGTGGGAGCCAGATTCCCCCAGTGGGGCCCCTGGAGGGTGTCACATGACCTTGTTGAGTCCTCTCACTCAGGTCTCCTGCTTTATTCCTGTGTTTATCTGGCTCCTAACATTTTGCTTCCGTCTTTATTCTTATCTCCATGCTCCTGATGGGCTGAGTGAATCTGCTGTAAGTCTGGACGGCTTTCCTGGGCTTGGTTGTGCTCTTCACGCCCCTGGCCACTCTCCCTGGCCTGAACAAAACAGGTGCCACGTTCAGACTGACCAGTGAGCCATCCTGGAGATACCATGCCGGACATCTGTCTTGGGCCAATTAGGAAGTGAGATTGTGGACCAGGAAGAAAGCCAGGAGTCGGTGCCCATTACAGGAGAAGTGGAGGGTGACACCCAGACCCAGCGAGAGAGGACGGGACAGAGTCAGGGAGAGCAGACAAGTTGCTATGACACAGACAGGCATCCTAAGTAACACGTGACATCACATGCACAAATGTATAGTAAGAAAAACTTTAAATTAGAACCCCCTCTCCCCAAATAAAACAAAGGCAAAAGAGACGATTCAGAGCAGGGAAGGGCCCCTCTTCGTTCTGGAAGATCACCTTACTGTCTCCAACTAGGCGGGTGTCACCTTTGATGACGCATGCTTCTGCCATCTGTTCACGTTGCTCCTTTTAAAGTCGTGGCACCGGCTAGTAGGATGGGGGTCCATGGCTCCTACCCATGGGTAAGTGGGCTGGTTAATTCTCAAGAATCCCTAAAGGGCAGCCACAGGACCCAGCAAAGAGTTGGGCACCCTGCTTGGGCTCATGAGGGCAGCGGACAGGGTCCTGTGATTATCTACTCTTCAAAGAGGATTTTTTTTTTTTTTACAATTTTTTAAAGTTGTTAACCCCATGCCTCTGTTGATCAGCTTTTTGAGAAAGAAGGCCTGGACTCACGGGACAACCTGGGGCACGTGGCTTAAATCATCTGCGCCTTCTGTTCTTCCCTTTGTCAGGCGGAGGGAGCACAGCCTGTGTCCTGCACAGTTTGATGGAGTGGGAGATAAGGCTGCAAGGGCTTCAGTTTAACAAGGAGAAAAATTACCAGGTGCACACAAATGTAATTTATAGTTAACCTGAACTAGCCAGGTGGCGTTCTTATACACAAAGGCACGAACTGGAAAATCTCCGACCCAATTCAGTATTTTTTTTTTAATTTCGTGATTTAGGTTTTAGGCAACACGTGATTGATGTGTGGTTTTATGCAGCCTTACATGATAACTCAACCACAAAGACAAGCGAAATGAAGTCTTTCCTTCCTTATTTGGGAGTCAGGATGTGTGGCAGTCACATCAAACCTTTACAGAGATGAGAAGACTCACCTGCCAGTGGCCTCCGTGTGCATTCCCTGACAGCCACCATGCAGCTGACACGGCCCCAGGGGACGAGGATCCTGAGGTAGAGGTTTGACCCTGGCTGCTAGAAGGGGGTCTTTGGAGCTAGATCAAAACACAGAATATCAGACCCCTCCCAGACCTGCAGAGTCAGAAAGAGCCTTTTGACATGCACATCAGGTGGTGTGAGCACTGCCTTAAAATCGGAGGCAAACAGACCAAGTTCAATTTGCAAGTTGGCCATTGCCTTGCCAGGTGATCTTGGGAGTGCATTGAACTTTGTTATCCTTAGCTTAGTTATCTGAAAAAGTGAATTAATAACTTTTTCCTCTTAAGTTTGTTTTTTCTTCTTTTTTTTAAATTAAATCATAGCTGTGTACATGAATAAATAAAGGTTCTCATTGCATGGTGCCTACCGTAAAGTTACCCCTCAATGAATGACAGTTGCTTTACTATAGTTTTACTATTTTTATCATATTGCTATTAGCACATGACCACCGTCATCTACAAGAGTAAGTATATAGTCTAGAAGAGGGAAACACCTGTGGACAAGTAAGTAAACACATTTTTATAGGTACTGTAAGACGTTCTGCTCCAGATTCGCCTGCTGGAGCACATGCCTTCTACCTCTCCCTTCCAGGCAGAAATTAGACCCACAGTCCCTGCATTCTGCAAAGCATACACAGAAAAACTCTCTGCTGAGTGGAAAAATCAGTGACTACAGACAGATGATTTTCTATTTTCATCGACAGTTCCCTTTGTTTTTGTTTTTTCTGTTCTCTCTCTGAAAGTCTCGCCTCTGGCTCTCACAACGCACCCACAAGTCTCTCAGGCTCACAGATCTTCAAAATGACGATCTAAAAACTCAGATCCCAAATCCAGGCAGAACCCAGAAATTTTCAGGAATGTCTGTCTGTCCATGTGGACACAGGCTACAACTAGAAAACCCGGACAGGATGACTCAAAGTGGCTGAGTGCAGCAGGAACAGGTGTGATGGGTCTAACCTGCTACAGATGGACAAACAAGAACCCGTGATCTCACAGGGATCCCCCTGGGATCTCACAGGGATCACTTGGGATCTTACAGGGATCCCCTGAGATCTCACAGGGATCACCTGGGGTTCTCATAGGGATCACCCGGGATATTACAAGAATGACCTGAGGTATCACAGGGATCATCTAGGATCACACAGGGATCACTTGGGATCTCACAGGGATCATCTGGGATATCACAAGAATGACCTGGGGTATCACAGGGATCACCTAGGATCTCACAGGGATCCCCTGGGACCTCACAGAGGAACACCTGGCATCTCACAAAAATGACCTGGAATCTCACAGGGATCATCTGGAATCTCACAGGGCTCACCTGGGATTTCACATGGAACACCTGGGATCTCACAGGGCTCACGTGGGATCTCACAGGGATCACCTGGGATCTCACAAGAATGACCTGGGATCTCACAGGTATCACCTGGGATCTCACAGGATCACCTGGGTATCTCAGAGAAATCACCTGGTATCTCACAGGTTCGCCTGGGGATCTCAGAAAAATCACCTGGGATATCACAGGGAACACCTGGGATCTCATAGGATCACCTGGGGATCTCAGAGAAATCATCTGGGATCTCAAAGTTTCACCTGGGGATCTCACAGGGATCACCTGGGATCTCACAGGGTTCATCTGGGATCTCACAGGGATCACCTGGGGATCTCACAGGAAACACCTGGGATCTCACAGGGACCACCTAGGATCTCACAAGGTAAACCAGGGATCTCACAGATATCACCTGGGATCTCACAGATTCACCTGGGGATCTCAGGGAAATCACGTAGGATCTCACAGGAAACACATGGGATCTCATGGGGACCACCTGAGATCTCACAGGTCTCACCTGGGATCTCACAAGGATCACCTAGGGATCTCACAGGATCACCTGGGATCTCTAGGGAACACCTAGGGATCTCACAGGGATCTCACAGGATCACCTGGGATCTCACAGAGATCACCTGGGATCTCACAGGGAACACCTAGGGATCTCACAGGGATCACCTGGGATCTCACAGGGATCACCTAGGGATCTCACAGGATCACCTGGGATCTCTAGGGAACACCTAGGGATCTCACAGGGATCACCTGGGATCTCACAGGGAACACCTAGGGATCTCACAGGGATCACCTGGGATCTCATAGGGATCACCTAATTCAAGCCCTGGGACACACTCACCGTGAAAGTCAGGGTGCATGAGCATTCTTTCACTCAGCACACACATGATACGTTTCAAGCACCGTTTTAGGGCTGAGAATATTGGGCCAAACAAAACGCAGGAAGCCCTACTACCTAACAACTCATATTCTGGGGGAAGAAGAGGCAGAAGCACAGTTAATGTGTAACATAGCGTCAGTGGAGCAGAGAGAGACAGCCCAGATCAGAGGACAGAGGGAAGGGAGTCACCTCACTGACTAAACAGGATGTTCAGGGAAGGCTTTCTTCAGGGGCAACGTTGGAGCCAAGATGGAAATTGCTGAACACAGTGGAGGCAGCGCTCCCCTGGGGACGAGCAGGTGCAGAGGGCTGGGGGAGGCAGGGAAGTGGCAGGAAAGCCCGTGTTGCCAGAACTAGATAATGAAGAAGGAAACAGAAAGGTAAGTCAGAGAGAAGATCCTTGGGCCCCAGTAGGGACATGAGGATCTCCTGGGGCTTTATTCCCAGTGCGATGGAAACAGCGGAATGTTCCAGTGAAGGTCAGTTCCTGAGGAGCACCAACCTGTGCTAGGGGTCAGGCGAATACTGGATCCCAGGAAAGCATGAACACGAACCTGGTGTCAAAAGCTATTTCTTGAAAACAATGGGCTAAAACTGACTAGACTCAGAGATGGAGACAGCACGATGGAAGATTTCAAATCCAAGGGCATACATTTGAAAGTGTTTCCACAGGGCACGATCCCCATCTTGCAGAAGTATGTAGGAATCATTGCACAGGGCACGAGGGGTCACACGATCAGCCCAGACGAATCTAGCTGTCCTGTGGAGATTAGTTTCCAGCCAAAAGACTTCACTGAGAGGAAGCCAAGGTTTACCGAATGCCGTGGGCAGGTGCAGGGTTAGGGCTGAGACGCCACAGCAGCCGGTGGGGTGGGGCCTGAGTAGGAGCAGGTGAGTAATTTCTCAAGGTCACTGTGTTCAGACATCCTGGAAGCCCACCTGCTCCCGACACAGCCCTTCACACCGTGGGCCTCACCTCCTCTTTGCCCATTCCATCATTTGGCAATAAAACCCGCCAAACCGTGATTTAATGCAGGCAATAACTACCTCCCAACTCAGAGCCTTCGCAGTTTGCCCAGCTCCTTTGCTCTCATTATCTTGCGCCTCCTGTGAGCTGGTTCACACCCTCCCTGCCTTTTATGTTCACAGACCTGGCAGGTACAGGATGTGATAAATACCCCGAACAAGGAAACATTTAGCCCAAGCTAACCATTATCGGCAGCATCTATGACGAATGACTTAATACAACCCAGAAAATCCCAACGTGATGACTAATTTGTGGTTAAAGGTAGTTGGAAATTTACTTTGTAAAAAATTACATGCAAGTAACCCGATTCACTTTGAAGGGGGGGGAGCCCAACAGAACACGCACATAATGATTTACTTCCCCTTGCAGGAGTAACAATGAAGATAAGAAATACAACCCCAAGAGCAGACAGAGCCAGAACGGGCGTGTTTCATTCTGCACGCTGGGTGCAGTCAGAGGAGGAAAGTTAAACAGAAACTCTCTGGGCCCCCATAGGCCAGAGAGAACCCTGAGGGGGAAGGGACCCTTCCGATATCCAGTCAACCAGTGAGAAAACTGGGTCACGTGTAAGGTGTTGATTGGGGTCCACTGAGCCAGGGTGTTCTCAGCAGCATGGTGACGGGGAAGGGTCTTGCCCACGTTATCCTGCCAAGGTGGGGCTGGAAGAAGGGACCTGAAAGGCCATTTGGTGCCAGCCAGGAACTGAACTCAGACACGCCCAGCAGGTGGAAACCTTACCAGTCCTGGGAAGATACAACGACAGCCTCCTTGTGGAGTATACTGGCCTCACCAGTGCCTGCTCTGTGCAGGAAATGACCTCCTCACACCTGGCTGGAAGTCCCCTTTTTTCCTTCAGAATGACCCCTTTGCCTTAGAGACAGAAGGAACCCGCCCCCGTGCCTGGCAGCTGCTGCAGCCCCTGCAGGCGCTGCTCCTTCCCACCTTCTGGTCCCCTGACACGTCACGCTCTCTCCTGCCCAGAGCTTCAGTTCTGCTGTACCCTTCTTCTCCTTCAGGTTTGTGCCCAAATGTCACCTCCTCGGGGGACCTTTCAGAGCACCCATCAAAGGTCTGTACACAGGCTGCTGCATGCAACTTGCTCATTCATGACCCCAGTTACCAGAACACAAACTTAAAGTGTGCGCGACTCCCCAACGCTGCTTCCCCAACCACCATAGACTCCCAACAGCCGCAATTTATGTCTCACCTTTTTGGAGACCAGGAGTCTGAAGCGAGGTGTCAGCGAGGTGGTGGCTCCTTCTGGAAGTTGGACGTCAGGGGGATTCATCTCAGACTCTCCCCAACTCGCGGTAGTGTCAGGAGACATTGGCATGCCCTGGCTGGCAGAGACCCCGCTCCCGTCTTTGCCCCTTCTTTGCCAGGCCTTCTCTTCCCTGCCTGTATCTCAAGCTGCCCTCACCTCCCTTTATATGAATACCAAATTAATGATCTCTACAAAACACTATTTCTAAGTAAGTTTCCATCCACAGGTACCAGGGGTTAGGGCTTGAACATAAATTTTGGCATTCCCACACCTGTATAGTGCTTGCACCCTGAAAGGCTGTCATTAAAAGTGACAGTAACATTGTCACTTTTACGCTTCCCCTCTCTGGTCCCAAACTTGCCAGAGGGTCCCTCCGACTTCCCCAGCTGCCTGGTTCCCCACTGTCTGTGCCATCACTGACGCTCCTCAGGAAGCCAGAGTCCTGGAGGGTGCAGCCCAGCAGGACTGTGTGGCTGTGGACGAGCTGTGTGGTGGGGGCCTACACGCTGTTCAGAGGAGCGAGCAGGCCGCCTCTGCTGGTCTCCACAGTGGACAAATATCACAGTGGCACAGCCACCCACTCAGGTGGAACACTGGACAGATACCTTCCTGATTGCACAGCCCTACTCCCGTCTGCACCCCGACTTTGCATGTGAATTTCCCACTCTCTTGTCTCTTTTTTTCCCTCCCCCTCCTGTGGCTCTTTTATCGTGACCATCAAATTCATTCCAACACTAAACCCCTTCCTTGGTGATAACTACCCATGTATAGCCCAGTGCACTTCCTGGCCTGAATGTGTATTTTCATAAAGTGTCTATTTCTCCTTCAAAAGATTTAACACCACAGTAAGTAATGATTAGGGCATTTCCTTGCATAATGTCTGGCTTCTGAAAGACCTCTAAGCACATGAGGACAGACTTCGCCTGTTCTGTACACAGAACATAGCCCCAGTACCTGGAGCTGGACGGTGTTGACCACGTGCAGCTGACACTTGAAGACACCTGTCAGTATAGATCATATGTTAATACAGCGCTAACCACCTCCTTCCCTCTCTCGAACATGCCGCATGCTGAATATGGCCTCTCACTCCCTATAGACTCTGCTCCTGACCCTATTACCATGACAACAAGGTCTGCTTCCCAATATGCAATTCATTCCCATCAGTCCTAACCACGGGAGCTATCAAACACCTGTTGGCTTCTGCATGTCACCATGTCATCATCTTCCCACAATGGCAGGTGGCTTCCTACCTGTATTTGCCAACTAAAGTTGCCATAACAAACACCAGGACTGGGTGGCCTTAAATCAATGTAATTTATCTTCTTACAATCCCAGCAACTGGGTGTCTGAGATCAAGGCATTGGAGGGCTGCTCCCTCAGACCCTCTCTCCTTGGCCTGTAGCCCTCCGGCCACCATCTGTGTCTTCATGATGTGTTCCCTGTGGGCAGATCGGTGCCTTAATCCCTGTGCTAGGACACCAGCCACACTGGATAGGGCCCACTCCAATGACCTCCCAGTGGCTCTGTCTCATAGTACAGACACATTCTGGGGCCCTAGGGATGAATTCAGCCCTTCAGATTTCAGTTCTGATAGCATTTCCTTGGAGAAGTGTCCACTGGTACTCCAGATGAGGCCAGACCCCCTTCACTGCTGTACAGCGGCCACACATTGCACTCATAACACTCAACCACAGAAGCGACTTCCTGTGTGTAATTATTCTATTTACATCTGTGTCCCAGTAGGCTATAAACTCCACGAGGATGTGTCTGCCTTCCTCACCACTCGTGGCTCCAGCGTCCAGCATGGGCACTTCCACCACCTGCTCTTTCTGCTTCCTTTGATTTCTGGGATACCACGGGCCTCCTTTCTTCCTCTATTACCTGGCTCCTTGAGGGGTCTTTTCCTTCATTTGACCTGCTTCTCGGTGTTGTCCCCAGGAGCTTCCATCACTCTCTCTCTTCCTGCTCAAGGAGCTCTAAGCGGGAAATCATGAACCCTCAAGGCTGCGTGACTGCCGAATTCTCAATCACTAGCGTGGCTCTGCCGCCTTGGACCCTGCACTCCCTGCTGGCTCTTCGACCTTGGACCCTGCACTCCCTGCTTCCTACGAGTTATTTATAGCTTTACCAACTCCTGAGAAATGTGTTCAACAGGAAATTCTGTTTACCTTGAAGTCTGCTCCACTTCCATTTCTCAGCTCAATGAATGATACCAACATACACCCAATTGCTCAAACAATAAATATGTCACAGGAACCCATTTGTCCATATGAAATACAAAACATAAAGATGAGCCAAGTCCAGCTTCGCTCCCACATCTTAAACCCAGCTCTACCAACTTTCCCTGTTTATATTTTAATTTACTCCTTTCTCTCTTCACGCCGTGTGTACCTTAAATCGGACACCCTTTCTGTCTCCACAGCCACAAGAGTAACAAATAAAAATCCAAACTACCGGGCGGCGACTGTGGCTCAAAGGAGTAGGGGGCTGGCGCCAAAAAAAAAAATCCAAACCACCCCTCAGCTAAAGCCGTCCCTTGGCACCCTGTCCCTATAAGTAGCACATCTGTCTGTTAGCCAGACGCACAGGCTCTACATGGACCAAACACCCCCGTGTCTGAAGACCAATGCCTCACTCATCTTTGTCTCTCTGCGTGTCCTGCCATTTGGCTAAGCCTTGCTTCTCACCTGCCTTGGAATAGGCTTCTGGGCACCCCTCCCAGACCTTTAGAATTGTGTATTGGCAGAGAAAGCCCTTAGCTGTCACCCTTCATTCAGAATAGCCTCAGCTGCAGAAAACTGCCTCGCCCAAGGTCACTTCTTCCACGGGGAGCCAGTGTCCACTGCTGACCAACAGTCATGACCTCTCGGACAGGCCCTTCTGGCTCAAAAGCCCCCTTGGCATTGGCTAAGGTCTGCTTGGGGCTGGTGCAGCACAAATTCTCCCCCTGCAGATCCTCCTTCATCCTCCTCTTTACAGGTGTGCGTTGCAAGGATGCTCCCAGATAGAGCTGCCCACTGATGTCCTTCTCAAAGTCTGCTTCCCAGGTACCAGTCTGTGACACTGGCTATTTGCAGTTGTTGTGCCCTCTGCCCGGACGGCATCTCCGTCTTTCTCTTGTGTCACTAGATGCTCTGACAAAGTGAGCTGTGTGGCCTTCTGTTCCACTAAAGCATAGTCACTTTCCTGGCACCGATGCCATAGCACGTGCAAAGTGATTATCGCTCAGATATTATCTTTTCCTTTCCTGCTAAACTAACTCCGCTCTAGAAGGAAAAGGGATTGATTGTCTATTGCTGTGCATAAATGTGCCACAAAACATAGGGGCTTAAAATAGCACTGCCGGTCAGGCGTCCAAGGGGGTGCCGACATGTTCTCTGCTGAGGGTCTCCAAAGACCCAGATTGAGATGCCAGCCAGCCTGGCCCTCCGCTGGAGACTTGGGGAAAAATTCTCTTTGAATTCATTCCAGTTGCTGGCAGAGTCCAGTCCCTTCGGCTGTATAACTGAGTTCCCTCTTCCCTCACCAGCTGTGAGCCAGGGACCACCCTCCGCGCTTGGAAGCCACCCTGCTCCTTCCCAGGTGGCTGCCTCCAACTTCAAAGCCAACAATAACACATTAACTCATGTGATTACATCAGGCCCATGTCAGGTCCACTAAAATATTACCTATCTTTAAGTCAGCTGCGCCATGTAGCACAATCATGGGTGTGGTGAGAGACACCCAGTCACAGGTGCCAGCAAGCCAAGCAGAGCCCTGGGGGCTGCACTCAGGACTCTGCCTACTGCAGGCGGGCCGGGTCCTCGTCACTGGGCGCTCAGCAGAGCTTCCAGTAGGACATATACAGATTCTTGTGTCAATTCTTAGGTCACACTGACTTCTGTCTCAGCAATTGCAATGCCTTTAACTCTCTGGTCTTAGCTGCATGCACCGCAGAAGAAAAATAATAAAATAAAACAAAAAGCAAAAAATAAGCAACAACCCAAAGCACATCAAATAGCAAATAAGAAAATAGAATGACGGTAAGGAAGTGGATTAAAGGCTTTTCCTGATGAGCACGGATGCACAGGAGAAAAAAATGTCACAAAATGTGAAGAAAAAAAAATCTAGAAAAATGTGCGTGAAGAGCTCCAAGTCTGTAGCTATTTTCCAGTTGAGTCTATCAGTCTTCAAGCAGATTATTCTAAGGGACCAGAGTTGATTTACTATTAACACGCCGTGATTAGATTACTTTGAGTAGAAACCTGGCTTGTAGCAGCAGAGATGCCGGGCTGGCCAGTTTGCCCTGGAGCAAAGAGGAGCTGGTGGTTTTGCCCGGGAGGGGTTGTTCATGTGCCTTCGTGTGTGTGTGTGTGTGTGTGTGTGTGTGTGTGTGTGTGTGTGTGTGTGTTTGTTTATGTAAATCGCTGCGGGGCTTCGGGATTGCTTTCTCTAGAGATACATGGCTGACTGATACTTGCTGGTGATTACAACCTCTCTCCCTCCCGCTGATTGCAGCCCCCCTTCCTTTTGTGCTTACACATACAAAGTGATGACGAAGGTGGACAATTGCTGCTGGCTGCAGCTCATCCGAATAAAACTGCTTCGATTGATTCAAAGCGCTGATGCCAGGCAAGACCCTGCACTTCTTGACGCTGCGTTTTTCCCAGTGAATAATAAATCACTGTGTTTCCAACAACAGCCTCTTCCCCCACTGACTTTCTCTTTTCTTCTGCTATTAGTCATGCTGGCCGAGCTCACCATCCGTCACTTGGCATGCTTCTGCAAACACTTTAATCCACATAGATGTGGATTTGGTTTCCTTGAAGTTGGGAACACACCTGTGCTTGCTTGGGCCAGCTGTAATCCTTTTTTTTTTTTGGAGATAGAGTCTCACTCTGCTGCCCTAGGCTAGAGTGCCTTGGCATCAGAGCTCACAGCAACCTCAAACTCCTGAGCTCAAGTGATTTTCTTTCCTCAGCTTCTTGAGTAGCCGGCACTACAGGCATGCACCACTATGCCAGGCTAGTTTTTTTTAGTAGAGATGGGATCTCGCTTTTGCTCAGACTGGTTTCAAACTCCTGAGCTCAACCGATCCTCCTGCCTTGGTCTCCTAGAGATTATAGGCATGAGCCACTGTGCCTGGCCCAGCTGCAATTCTTTTAAAAGTGTATATATTTATATTGATTGCTGTTTGTATATATCATAATCTGTTTTTTCTTGGTGTGGATTTTTCAAACATTTCTATCATTAGGTTCTTGAATTTCAAGTAACATAAATATGCTTCAGAACAAAATATAAAAGTAGATAAATCTATGGTGAGAGATTTCAAAGGAAGGACTGGTGTTAACTAACTGACTTATTGATGATTCATATACCATAGTTCCCTTGATTACCCCAACGTACCTGGGGGGGGAGAAACCACGCACTGTGCACTTTAAATAGGTGGAAAAGTCACAGAAGAAAGACCACTGGCCTAGATTATGAACCCATTGAGCAAAGAATTCTAGACTCAAAACAGTTTTAGAGCAGGCGTTCATAGACTCCCACAATGCACGGCCATGCACGTGAACAATTCCAACGCAGCTCTTTAAATGCGTTGTAACAAAAGAACAGACAGCCTCAGGAAGAAGAGTCTAGGAAGGAGATCATATATAATGCAGTGGGCATTTATAATAAATGTGTAATAAAAGAATAAGAGGGGAACCAGGCATGGTGGCTCATACCTCTAACATTAAGCACTCAGGAGGCTGAGGTGGGAGGTTTGCTTAAGACCAGGAGTTTGAGACTGGTCTCATCAACATAGTGAGATCCTGTCTGACATAGTGGCACATGCTCTATGGTAGTGCATGCTCTATGGTAGTGCATATGGTAGTGGTATGCTGAGTGGTAGTCTCAGCTGCTCTGAGCTGTTCTTTGAGTGCTATAGCCACTATGAGGGAGTGGTTATTTGAATTTAAATTTGCAAGAATAAAAATTATTTTATAAGTGAAATTAAGAATTCAGCTCCTTGGTGGCACTAGTCACATGTAAGGCTTTGCTGGTCACTCATGGTTTGTGGCTACTGGATTGGAAGCACAGATTCTAGAACATTCTATCTCTGCTCAATGTTCGGTTGTGCTCTGCTCGTCCAGAGGTAGATCAGAAAGCCCTCACAGAAAGTTGCTCTGTTTACATGGATGGAGCTGGAACATATTCTTCTAAGCAAAGTATCTCAAGAATGGAAGAAAAAGTATCCAATGTACTCAGTCTTACTATGAAGCTAATCTATAGCTTTCATATGAAGGCTATAACCCAATTACAGAACAAGAATATGGGGAAAGGGGCAAGGGAGGGGAGGGGAGGAAGAAGGTTGGGGTGGAGGGAGGGTGATTGGTGGGATCACACCTACGGTGCATCTCAGAAGGGCACAGGTGAAACTTATTAAATGCAGAATATAAAGGTCTGAACACAATAACTAAGAAAATGCCATGAAGCCTATGTTAACCAGTTTGATGAAAACATTTCAGATTGTATGTGAAACCAGCACATTGTACCCCATGATTGCATTAATGTACACAGCTATGATTTAATAAAAAAAAGAAAGAAAGAAAGAAAAGAAAGTCACTCTGCAGCTGAGACTTGAGGATCAAGTAAGAGTTTCCCAGCAAACGAGCAGAGCCGAGCGATTCTAGGGAGAGGAAAGAAAATGTGCTAAGTCAGGGAGGTGGCCTAGGAAGACTCAGATTGTCCAGTGAGCTGCAGGGAAATCAGAGCAATTTTAAACTTTTACAGAGGGGCTGGAATTGTGGGCCCAACACGGATTGATTGGCAGACAGGGGCCTCTTCTCTAGAGAGGTTAATCCACATCATTGTCTGATACAGCGTGAAACACATGAGTCATAGAATGGGGTGCAGATTTTCTCCAGGACAGTCGTCGTTTTCAAGTCTTTTCAGTTAGAGAACCCTTAATTCATTTTTTCTAATAAAGTGTGATTTAGAATTCCTATACAAAAGCAGGTAGAAATAGGACGACCATGTTCAAAGCAAGCGGACAGCTTCCCTCTCAGGAGCACAGAGATGTCTATGACACCTTGGTGAAACTTAAGGCTCCAGAAAGCTCATGGGGAACCCAGAGACCCACTGGAGAAATGTAAACTCCAGACAGGGGATCTGGAACTGTGTGTTGGAAAGATGATTCCACTCCAGATGAACAGAGGTGAGATGAATCAGGGATGGGGGATGGAAGTCCACAAAGGCAGGAAATTGGATGAAGAAAAGATGGTAAGTGAAATAGTTATCTAGGGGAGAAAGGACAATGGTAGGATCTGAAAGAACCTGGCTTATAACAAAGTGAAAACCAGAAACAGACTCACTCCCAGGTTTTTTCATGGGCAATTTAGTGGATGGTGATACTATTTTTATGATGTGGAATTCTAGGGGGACAGTTTACTTATTGGATGATTGGTTTAAACTCTCTATTTTTCAAAACATAGCAGGACAGGGAGGGGGGTGGTTTACATTTAAGACTTGAATTACTGCTCTGTCATTCTGTCACAGCCCGAGGGAATAGATTTTAAAAACTCTTCTATTCACTTCAATGAATAATGTATGTCTTATTTTTTTATTCTTCCCCACTGCAAACAGCAATCAGGAGGATCAGAAACAGACCACCGAAAACTAGAGTCAAAACCAGCATTTTGTCAACTGATTAGATAGCAGTTAGTTTAATGCGAACATTAATCAAGGTCTGATTGCCTCATTGTGAAGAACAAGGATCACGTGCAAAGATTAATACACAAGATCTGGCTCGGAATGTTTCTGCAGAAACCCCCACGCAGTAATTAAGGAGAACACAGAATGAAGGTTATTGATCCGTTATGTTATTGAGAAACAACATAATTGATATTTTGAATCTTAATTGTTGGTTTCGAAGTAAAAGAGACAGTTCGTATGGATCATTAGTAACAAGGTTTCTTGTTTTATTTTTATCATATAAAACAAAATATTGAGCGCAAGTATTACTCTGCTTCAAAAAACATTGATTTCATTGTTAGAAAATCTTTATTTGTAAGTGTTTGAAATTATCATTCTTTGGACAAATCTGAGGCAACAGAACACAGGTTTGGGAGTCCAGTGGATTCTACTTAAAAGCTTTGTGGAGTGGAGTTTGTCATTCAATCTGCCTGGGCCTCAGACTTCCCTTTGGTAAAGTGGCAGTGGTAATGTCCATCCCACAGATTAGCTGGAAGGGTTTAGGAAGAAAGTATGTCTTGCCTGACAGCAAAGACTATGTATCAAAGTTCTGAGTTTCAAACCGGGCTTTGCCTACTAGCTATGCAACTCAGACACGTTACCTAACCTCCCTGTATGTCCGTGTCCACATCTGTAAACAGGAATGCCTAGACAACCCTGGCGGGGTTCTCGTGAAGACTGAATTAATATATGAACAGTCCTTGGGAGAGGGCTAGGGAGATTGTAAGTACAATGTAAATGTTCATGGTTTTTATTGTTATTACTTGGAAGTGTTTATGCAAATAATTGGTTTGCAATAAATATTAACTGCCTCCTCTCTCCCTCTACACCCATATGGTAGATAATCTACACCAGAGCCTTGGACTTCGTTCCATACATACTAATGAGCAGAAGGGAGCTTACTTACGGAGAAGTCTGCTTGCCTCGTCCATCTCTACACAGAGCTTCCAGAAAACATCCTTTTGCTTAATTCCTAAATGTGAGTAGACCACGCAGAATAAGCTGAAATGTGTAGAAGGAATGGGGGAGAGAGACAAAGATGAATAATTGAGAAATAAAGACTCAAGGAGAGATAGATTGTTCTAAGCAGGAGACAGATGCCCATTGGGATCCTAACCCAAATCCCAGGACAATTTGCTGTTAGAAAACAAGAATAGGGTGATATGGAAACAAAACCCTGTGATATGGGACAACAAGAAAGAATTCTTGGGAGTTAAAAATATCGCATGTAACATTAAAGGGGAAAAATTATATGAGTTGAAGATAATGTCACAGAAATGGCACAGCACTGTAAATCTGAGTAAGTGACTGAAGCAAAAAGCTCAATCAAAAACTTAATGGAGGTTGTTTAAGCCAAGAGTTTGAGGATAATGCATCTGTCCAAAGGGAAATAATCAGCATTTTAAAGGCAACAAAGAGCCTTCCAAAGAGGAATTAAGCAAAAGGCAGGGAGAAGCAGGAGCTCGTGAGGGAGTCATCACATTCTTGTGAGGTCCAGAAAATCTACATTTTACACAAAATAAGGGAGTGAAGGAGGCATCAGTTATGTCCCTGGGTGCATTGAAGAATGCCTGGCTGTCTTATCTCCGGTTCTGTCACCTATAAAATAAGCTCAGTGTGAAATTAGATATGCTTTACTTTTAGGTGCCAGACATAGGTACAATGTGCATGTTCTTGCTTAACGGGAGGTTAGTAAGAAATTTCATTAACATATCATCTGTGCTGTTTCACAGGTGCCCAAGTCTTGTACCTTCATTTTTGCATAAAGAGGTGGGAGGGAGTGAGCCTTTAATTTTCTTTTTACAGAACCTAGATCCAAAAAGATAGAGAAGAATGTGAAAGAGAAAAATCAAGTGAGTCCAACATAAATGAAAAGGAATTCTGGAGAGGAGTAACAGGGACAAGAGAGGAAAGAACATTTTCAAAGATGTAATACAAGAAAAGTTTCTAGACGCGATGAAAATGTGAACCGTAAGAAGAGAGAGGTCAACACACAATGAGGATAGCCATCCATTCACCAGAACGCTAACATAAAGAAATAAATATGGGAAAAGAAAAGACACTCAGCTGGTGAGGATATAGATGAACTGAAAGGAAGAATAGAAAACAGCAGAGCTTCTTTGGAAGACAATTTGTAAACACTTTATAGAGTTAACCATGTCATTTACATATGACTGTACCATCTTATTCTTATTTACTCAAGAGAAATGAATATATATGGCCACACAAAACTCTACACATAAATGTTCACAGCATGTTTATTTATTAATTTTGAGAGAGAGGGTCTTTCTCTGTCCCCCAGTGCAGTATTGATTAGAGCTCACTGCAGCCTTGACAAGCTCCTGGGCTTAAGTGACCTTCCCACCTCAGTCTCCCAAGTAGTTGGTGCCACACAACCATGCCTAGTTTATCTTCTTTTGACTTTTTTGTAGATATGGGGTCTAGCTATATTGCCCAGGCTAGTCTCAAACTCCTGGCCTCAATTAATCCTCCTGCCTTGGCCTTCCAAGTGCTGGGATTTCAGGCATGAGCCTCTGCCCTGCCTACAGCATCTTTATTCACATATTAAGAAGCAGCCCAAGTGACCATCAAACCATCAAGTGCTGGTTGGATAAACAAATTGTGGTGTATCACAGCAATAAAATGCTATACCAATAAAGTCACTGATATACTCAACAACATGGATAAATCTCAAAAGTGTTATGCTCAACAGAAGTGAGAAAGAAAAGTCTATGTACTATTTGATTATCTCTATGTGACATGCTGGCAATGACAAAGCAATACAGATGGAAATAAGATCTGTGGCTGCCCAAATCTGGAGGTGAGGGGTTGAAGAATTAGAAGGAACAGAGGGAACTGCTGGTGGTACTAGAAACATCTCACAGCGTAATTTGGTGATCAATGCGTGATGGTGTACAGGGGTGAGAACTTACCACGGTGTCTTTCCAAGGGTGGATTGACCACTGTGAATTCCTCTTCAACCAAAGGGCTTCCAAAGTGCCACACAAAATATTTTTTAAGCCCACATTAAATATGCCACTAAGAAATTTCAGAACACTCATAACAAAGGGGCTAGCATCTTCTGGAGTGAAAAGAGAATTTATCCACAAAGGAATAAAGGCCAGCGTATCTCAGACAGCACACGAGATCCCAGAAAACAGCAGCAAACTATTTCAAAGTTATGAGGGGAAATCATCTTCCAGCCCCGACTTTTGTACACAGTCCAATTGTCAGGATGGGCAAGAATTAATGAAGTTTGTTTCCCACATACCCACTCTTAGGAAGCTACTGGAGAATGTTCTCCAGCAGAGATGAGGGCAGGAATAACAGGACAGCATGACCGCCGGACAGTGGCAACTTCAACGTGGGGCCACAGCACGGGGAGACTCAGAGGACATTGGTAACGAAACCATCACAGGGGCACGCAGTCCACCTTGGATCAAAAGAAGAATCTCCCCAAGTAAAGTAAGATTACTGGGTCATAAATCAAGGTAGATAGCATGATTAAAAATGCAAAAAGATGGAGCATAAGGTAAGAGCACAGTTTGCAAAGAAAAATTCAAAAAAAGGAAAAGAAAAGCAACAAAATACCTTCAGGAAAACAAAACTGAATAAAATCATCACGATACATATTTGAAAAAACCACTTAATATTGGAACAGAAACTCAGCAGTCTTAAAGATGATTCAGATGGTTGCAAGCACAGCTGCCCGCGTTTACCCACACACGATGCAGAGAACAGGGCAACATGAGGCATTCCTTAATACAGGGCGGCGGGAACGATGCTGAAGCCAGCAAGGACAAATCTCACACCTTCCCTGAGAAAACTCGCTGAGGTGGGCAGTGAAACTTAGCAGAATTTGCATATTCATAAAACAAAACCCAAATCTGAGCACTTGCTGTAGATAATCAACTGAACATGTAGGGCTTAATGGTTTTCATTTATTAGTGAAATGTGAGTGAAACACACAAAATAAAGAAGAAATAGGGAAAAATTAAAGCAGAGTTTTGGTGAACTATGACACCAAGTCCAGGAAACTACATGTTCCCCCATGGTACCCATCATCCAGGTGAAATTAGCGCACAAGGAAACCATGCCCAGTGCATTCTGGGCCTGGATGCCACGTCCCTGTTCCCTGGCCTGTCCTGCCTTGGCACACCACTCCGTGCCTCTTCATGGCACCACGTTTAGGTTGCTCCTCTCAACCTGATCTTTATTTACTGACACTGCTCGATGCCAGCTGGAACTCATTTTGTGAGTACATATGTTCTTCCTTAAAAAAAAAAAAAAAGAAAGAAAGAAAAAATTCTAGTTGGGCTTCAAGGAATCATTTTGTTCTATCAGAATAAATATTATTTTAAGTCCAAAGCATGGTTTTTGTTCTTCTTATATCCCCTATGAAATATTGATTTTTCAATAATTTGTTTATCATAGTTGCTTCTTTCCAATTCATTTTTAGGCCTCACAATTATTTGAAACTTAGTCATAGCCTGTCACTTTTGGTCGGGCCAAAATCTCCCTTCCCTGTGTGATTGTTTATGATACATCTCGCTGGTGCCTCTTCCTGCCAACTCAAAAGTCAGCCTACCCCACAGCTGCTTAAGATGATGAATCCCATGGCTGGCATCAGCATTTGCACATAAGTTCCTCTCCTCACACATACAATATTTTCTTTAAATTAGCCCATCTATAGCTCAGGAAAGCCCAAGTCATAACACACCTTAAAGAAGGTGTCATCTCACCATGTTCCACGAGCCGAGTCCTGCCCCATCCCTCCACTGGCAGCCCGTCATCACCCTCAATGTCTCTGGGATGTATAAACAATAATTTGTTTTCCTATTTTGTGCATTTCGGTTTCAATTTCTCATTCTGTCTCACCTGAAATCCATACCAGAACCTAACATGCCCTTCTTCAGGGGTCTTCTGCTGATGGGCTGTCTTGACTTATGGCCACCCTCAAGAGAGAGACCTCAAGACAAAATGAGAAAAAAAAACAGATGACAGAAATCACAGCAGTATTCCACTGGAAAATAAACTTCTAACTGAGTTGAGCAGCCTTGCTACTCTGTTGGTCTATGGTACCACATGCATTTGAATCAGGTATATTTTGTTCCTCAATCCACTTGAATAGCATATATTCAAATATTCATCTCAGGTAAGAAAAAACGAAGGTGCAACTTGCTTAAAATTCCCTGGTTTACTCATTCGGTTATTCACCAGTCATTTGGCAAGGAGTCACTGAGCCTCTAACATGGGGCAGGCTCCGCGCTGCACGATGCAGGTGTAATAATGAGCAGATCGTTACAGTGTAAGATTTGTGTTTGCAAAACTCACAGTTCTCTAATAGTTAGAGACAATGAGCATTTTTTTCATGAGTTTGTTGGTCATTTACCTGTCCTCATGAGAAAAGATTGTATTCAGGTCTCTTGCCCAGATTTTAATGGGATCGTTTGCTCTTTTTTTGTTGATTTGCTTGAGTTTTTTGTAAATTCTGCTTATTAGCCCTTTGTCAGATTGATACCATGCAAATATCCTCTCTCACTCTGAAGGTTGTCTTTCTGCTTTGTTGATTGTGTCCTTAGTGGTGTAGAAACATTTTAACTTGATCGGGTCCCATTTGTTTATTTTTGTTGCTGCTGCAATTGCCTTTGGGGTCTTCTTCATGAATTCCTTCCCAAGACTGATATCATTAAAAGTTTTTCTCATGCTTTCTTTGAGAGTTTTTATAGCTGAGTCTTGTAGATTAACAACCTTGTGCACACATGAGAGAAAATCTCAATTAAATTCAAGAAGAGAGATGGGGAGGGGGTTGGGTAAGTTCCCACGTTTCAGGTACAATGTACAGGTAAATGGCAAACTTCCTGGGTCAAGGTCACAACTACAACTTCAACTTTGCCTCACAAATGCAAACAATGTAACCTAATCACATATACCCTCATGTTAATCTGGAAAAACAAAAAACAAAAAAAGACAGTTGGCTACAAGGTGAACAGCATAGAGGTCAAACAGCAGACGTCAGAAGTCAATTGGTTGCTTAACCGACAGATGATGAAAATGTAAAAACCCACAGGACTTGATGTTTAGGGAGAAGAAGAAGGAAGTATCCAGGACATCTCCTTGGTTCCTGATTTCTCTCCTGAACGAGGCTGTAAAGAGAGCTTCTTAGAACCATCATCTTGGGATACTGTGGAAAGTTCTTTTTTAAGAAAATCCTTGAAAAGCCCTCATTATGATGGAGGTCCTGACCCAGGCACTTAATTACTTAGGAGTTCACATGCTCATAAATTCATTCAACTTCAAGATTCATAAATTACACTCTCATATTTTAAGCTTATTGTGGAAGGAATTCAAACCACGTGGGTGTTTTTCTACAAGTCAAAATTTGCTGAAGATAAGCCAATCATAACAACTTCAGTTTAGGCCTTGTGGCTCTTGACTGTATTTAAACCTTGATGATTTAAGGCAGACAATGGCCAATAAACATCTCAGAGCTCTTTCCAGATTGAAAACAAAGACTTTATTTTTCTGATTGCCCCTTAAACTTGTTATTATTTGGCAGAAATATTCAAAATAAATGTGCCATGCTTCAGAGGAGCCAGCACATAAGAGATCAGATAGTAGCTGCAAGATAAATCCACTTGTCTGAGCAGACATGTACTCTGAGCCCAAATGTTCAAGAAATGAAGGGTGTGCACTTGTGATAATGTATTGCATCATTTCTTTGACCTCAAGTTAAAAGCAAACAAGAGAAGCAAAATGTGCCACTCACCAGGCTATACAAATGAAACCTGCCACATGAGCCCTGATCTATTGCTTGACTTCTGTCTATGCCAGAAAGATGTGGTATTTTCATCAGAATTCCAACCATCCATCCCTTCTGTATGCACATCTTTGTAAAAGAAGAATGGAATTAGGGAACAGAAAAGAAAGGTTTACAATTTAATTTAATTTAACTAATTCATCAGGCCACATTTACTGAGCTCTTCCAACCTTCTAAAAACTTGAAAAAGACCAAAAGTAAAAGCAAAGCAAAGCATGAATGAAAGTCGAGGCTGTGTCCTTTCACTTACTGCGCACAGCTACCTGCAGGGATCCAGATATTTTTCCCATGTTCAAAAGAAGAAAGCAGAGTTTAGCAATGTCATGTAACTTGCTCAAGGTCACGTAGCTAGAACTGGAATCTAAATTCAAATCTAGCTCTGAAGTTCATGTGGTTTGCTAATTCTCATTCCTCAAAAGTAGGTACCTTGTACAATACAAAGCTGCATGATTATAGCACATGCAAATAAAATAATTAAAAATGATATGAGAGCTTACACTGAGCCAGAAATATGAAGTGAGGGGTTCACGTCCTTTGGGGTCGGACGGACCCAGGCTGTCTCAGCTCTTACACCTGCTGTGTGAGTGTGAGGAAGCTGCATTACCTCATAGCTGCATGTCCCTTGTCGAAAAGATGAAGGTTTCCCCATCTCTAAAGTTTTGGGGAGGGTAAATGGGATGATGTGAGTAAATTACCTGGCAACGTGTCTGATACACAGTATCTGCCCCCAAATGCAAATTTCGTGTCACTTCATGACATTCAGAGATGGAGAAACACAGAGACTCGTTAGTAACTGAATGGCAAGGTGAATATGTGTATAGACCCAGCTGTGTGTACATATGCATGTACATGTATTTGAGTCTTATATTTGCTAGAAAACAGGGTCATTACAAATCCTGTGATCATTGCATCCATCAGAGACCTACTTATCCAGTGCTCTGACAGAGGAAAAATGCAAATTTCCTATCAATGTCACCAGCACAATGGGTGAAGCACGTATGTGCGTTTCTAGCCCAAGTCTCAGGGAGAATGAGCAAGAAGGTGCCAATTAGTATGATGCCCCGCCAAGCTTCAGAATCTCACCTGCCATCACCATGATCACAAAATCCATACTCAGAAACCATTTCTACAGAGAAAGAAGGCATCTCTGATTAAGGAAAAAAACTAGTTTCCAAATTTAGAAGGCAAAAACCTTTAATTGTGGAAAATTTAGAATATATCCCCCAAAAGGACCATAATATTCCCCAAAGACAGAGACTCTCCTGTAACACTGTCTAGGCAGAGTCTGTTTTGTTTACATGGTTATAATTTTATTATACAGACCCTGCCATTTCATGGAGCCTTTTCTTTCAACTTCTCAAAGTAATTTTTCTGCAGAGTGAAAATAGACTGTGATATCCTGGTGCCCCCAACATCCAGCTCTATGTCCAGGGACTGATCACTCAGCTTCTGGAAGGCTCAAAGCTTCATACCAAAATGAAGATGATGGCAGCTGAAAAGTTATCATGGAACCAGGTGAGGAGGAACTGAGATGGTCCACGGAAAGCAGGTAGCAAAATGGGTAGAGAGTGAGAAAAGAAAATCATTATTATTTATCACCAATGGGACTTCTTTCCATTGGGAAGGATCTGAAAAAAAAATCTTTTTTCAAGTGATTTCAGCAAATGAAAACACATTTACTTTCAGAATGATCATCTGGATGTGACTCTGAACAAAGGCTCATCTGATGGGGGGACGAGTTCAGAGACAAGTTCTGCTCATGGGATGAAGAAAAGCTGTGGTGGCACGAGGCCTGGCTACCTCTCCACGGTGGCACTGGGCCTGGTCATCTTCCCATGGTGTTACAGAGCCTGGCCACCTCTCCATGGTGTTGCAGGGCCTGGCTGCCTCCCCACAGTGGCACGGGGCCTGGCCACCTCTCCATGGCTTGCAGAGACACTCGCTTACTCTCCATGTCAGTACACAAACCACAGGATTCCATCTGCTTTGACCTGCTTGCCCAAAACAATGACTGTCACTGGAGGACTCTGCAGCCTTGCCAGATGGGTCACGACAGACTGAAATAATGGCAGCCTGTCAAGGCCTCGACAATCAGAACCCACGGAGATATCACCTCACGGCAAAGAGATTTTGCTACTGTGATTACCTTATAGATGTTGTGATGGAAAGATTATCAGGGATTATCTTTGTGGGCCCACGGTATTTATAAGGGTCTTTACAGGAAGAGAGCAGAAGGGTTCAAACACAAAGGGCAATGTGACAGCGGAGTTGGACACTGGGGTGATGTGGCCATAAACCTAGGGCTGCTGGGAGTGGGTGGAGGCTGAAAGTGGCAAGAAACGTTTGTTCCTCTTGAAGCCTCCAAAAGGAAACACCCTGGCCTGCTGATGCCTTGCATTTAGTCCCGTGAAAGCCATTGAGGACCAACCTCCAGAGCTGTGTATCACTCGGTTAGGGACAAGCAGTCATACAAGTCTTGGGTCACAGTCTTTGCCCACAGAGTGCTTGCACCTTGTGGGTGAGAACAGGGGAGAAGTGATCGCCCAGAAGGAAAACAGAGATCCCCTTGTCAGAAGAGGGTGAACGCTGGGCATAAAGCCCTGCCCGGCGGGCGTACTCGTGGTGTGGGTTGAGCTGCTCTTTCTCTCGGTCTTAATTCCACATGAACAGAACTGCATTCTTGGGAAGCTTTCCATGGACAGCCACTTGCTCTTCTGTCCTTGTGTCTGGAGCCTTAAAAGGATGTCTCTTTCTTTGTTCATCCTGCACGTGCAGGACATCAGGCTAATAATACAATGGGAGACATTTGCATGTGACTTTCTCCTTGATCACTTCACAGAGAAGTTATCTGCCAGTAGGAGGGACGTGGCCGTGCAAAGGCCTCACAGACTCAGTTGTGTCAACTTCAATGCTGGATTTTCTTTTCTCATTTGTTCATCTTGAGGACACCACTTTTTCCTCTGGGTCTCGATTGTTTTCACAGTCTAGGGAGCACCAGGAGCGGGATGACCTGAGTGACCTGGAAGCCGTCTTCTAGTCCCCGCACGGTAGAAGTCACTGCATTAGCGGCCTTGGTTATAAGGAAGACCATGGTCTTCTTTGGGGCATGGGAAGATTTGGGGGAAGGGTGTTGAAGGGCTCTGTACTCAGACATGTTAGGATAATATTATTAAAAAGAGAAGCCCTACACCCAGGGCCAGTTCCACCACCAACTGGTGTCTCCCCACGTGGTGTCACAACAGTGGAGCTGAATTTTCTGCTGGTCCAGTCCAGGAGGTTTCGAGTGAGAAAGTGTTCTGGGGAAAAGGGTTATTTTCCTGGGAGTGGTATGAAGAATGATATAGTAAAATCATCAGTAGGATTTTTCTAAATGCAAATAGAATAATCTCAGAGCTTTTCTCATTGAAGTTAATTATACAGCTTTGATACATTGACAAAGTCCTCACAAGTGACTGTGATTCTTTCCCATTCCCCAAGGGTCCCCCACTGTACCTCTGCCCACTGAAAAACGGGGCCAAGATTATAGTTAAATTCCTCTGCAGTTCTTTGACTCCTCCACAAACCTTTCATGCACGGTTATCTGTGTGCTGGAACTCAGTGGGCACCCGAGACACATGTGAAGTGCCTTGCATGACTGTCCCCACACAGTCACTTTTAAGGGCCAGAGCGCAGACAGGGTTCTCTGCTTGTCCAGAATTTGGGGCTCCTTCTCTACCCAATAGGATTGGGCTACACAGACTGCACCGGGCCTCAGAAGCTGACTCCCAAGTTTCCTAGAAAATCAAAATGGAGTGAGAAGTCAAAACCTGTGTCCACAGCCTACTGCCTCCCATGGTGAGATTCTGGACGTTTGAAAACTGGTGGATTCTGAAACTCGAGTTTCTGACAGGTCAGAATCACGCTTCTTCACTGCCTGTGTGCTAAAGAACAGATGATTTTTGTCCGACTGGTGTGATAGTTGGTGGCAGACGCCCCACCCAGGGAAGACTCTTGTCATCTAGGGCCGCGTTGAGCTATTAAAAAGCCAATTTCAGGACTTCTCTAGAAATGAAACTGAATGTATTTGATGTGCTGTTATTGCCACTGCTTATTAACCAAACCAAACATTCGAACCATCAGGAGATTTAGCAATTCAGCAAACGAGAAGAGACCAGGCTCAATACAAGGGGCAATGGGGCAAAGGAAATCTCTGCTTTCTCTGCAACATTAACTTCTCAAAGCAGGGAAAAATTAAAAATTAGAAGACTATGTCTGTCGTGGCTTTTACAGGAAAAGGAGGGATGAGAAAAGCTCTATTTAGGTGATGACCTCATGACAAAAATAACATTAAATATTTCGCCTTCTTTATATGATTTAATCTTCAGAACAAAACATAAAACTGTGTCAATTTTATAGTTGAAAAAAATAAGGGCAAAACCCCGCAGAGCTCATTCATTGAGATAATTTTACAAACTTTTCTAGTTAATAAATATACAGTAAAAGAGCCACCTCTGCCCTTTCTGATGTAATCATGACATATCTCTTGTTTAACAACACTTGCATTACTAAGCAAACCCCTCTATGTCCTCTTTGATACAATTGAGGGAAGGATAGTATCTGGAAATTAGCCTCGGTCATAACCACCAATCACTGTCCACCTGGCCACAGGCTTGTCTGGGACTTGTGACAAGTCACTAGTGTAAGTTGGGGCTTTTGTTTCCCAGTGACAGACACACCCATCAAACTGGTAAAAGTCAATGGTCTCCTTAACACCATAATGGCACTGAACAAGGAATTTAGGGGAAGAATCTCAGGGCATTTGACAGTTGAATAGTCCAGGACGAGAAATGGAGGCATCTATTGGTCTTTAAGAAATCTGGAACCAGGGACTCAAATGTGCTGCTGGGCAATGTGTCACTCTGTCTCTGCCCCTCCTGGGCAACGTGGCCTCTGCATCTTTTTGGTCCCTTTGTTGCAGACGGGCTCAATCCATGCAGCAGGAATCACGTCTTCCCCTCCCTGGAGAGAGTGTGACGCACAAACATTGTGAACACAGATTAGAAGCTGGCTCACCTGTGTTGGGTACCCACCCTTCGGCCATCACCTACAGTCACAGAGGTAGCTCTGTAGGGTCATGGGGGCTCCCACACCAGCATAAAGAGAGAACTTTCCAGAATAGGAAGCTGTCGACTGACAGCACCATTGATACCCCCCAGGAGGGCGTTGTGGAAGTATGTAGCCAAGAGGTGAAGGAGACGCTTCTGGTAAGTCTTATGTAAACATTCCAGGGTCCTGAGAATGTCATACACTTTACAACTGGAGCACGGATGCACTCAGCTTGTTCCTTAGCTGTGCTGATGCTAAAACAGAAGAAAGAGTAAGGGCTCACTATGATCCCATCCTCATGGTTCACCACTTGCCCGAGATGGGGATGGGCAGACAAGCACACCAAGGATGTCAGGATTGCCGCAAGCACTGATGCGGGTCCCCAGTGGGCACGTTTGTCACGCTGCATGTATAGACCCATTGGCAGGTCATTCAATCAATGCACGGGGCTGCAGAGAGCCCTTTTTTTTAATAAAAGGAATAAAACAGTCCGGAAATTATCAGTGCACATCGTGCAGTGGTGTAGATGTGAGACTTTAGTGGACAATGGTGTTCTGATTGCACGGAGGCCATGTATATGGGTGGGGGTGTGAAAGGCATCTTCCTTCAGGTCAGCACCCCAAACCTCCGAGAGCCACTAGCGTAGTGTGAGTGGGAAGACGAGAACAGACATAGAAATGAGATTGGCAGGATGTGAAGAGGAAATGGTGTCAAAAGCAAAGAGCTCCCCGCTGAATCTTGGAGAAAGAGCAATAATTCCAAGAGGAAGAGCAAGTTGGAAAGAAGACGGGTAGAGGGGTGATGGACCAAGCCAGGTAGAGCAAGGGCCCCAGGATGGGTCAGGCAATGGGCTTGATTCCCTCAAGCAGCTATTGCAGGGGGATATGATGGCGTATGACGGGGGACGGGCACATACTTACACCAGAGGCAGAAAGTCACGATGGAGACCCCCTTTCTCTCCCTCCTTCCCCTCTCTCTTCTCTCTCTCTTCTCATCTGTCCCCCCCTTCTCTAATATAAAATAAGCTTATACTTTTATTTTCTAAAAAAAAAAGAAAATCACAATGGTAATTAGGATGAGACACTAAAACTTAAAGGAGTCAAAAAACAAAATTAAGCTTTTCCTTAGAGAACCAGAGAAAGCTTCACGCAAGGGGAGCCTTTCTGAGTCACCCATGGATACTTCTCAGTTGGGCTCCAGGATCGGCTGAGTGGTGTTTACGTGGTTGGCCTTGGCACATGAGAAGGAGGACCCTTCCAGGTCCTGTGAAGCTGAAAGTGGGGAGGAGCTTCATCAGCTCACATCCGCCCAGCCCAGAGCAGCACCTCCTTATGTGAGTTCTGGGAGCAAGGCCTAACAAAATGTCATTTGCTCTGGGACACTGTCAGATGAGAACAGTGGGTGTGGGGATCTGCAGTCAGGCTGCCAGGGTTCAAGTCCACTTACTTGCTTTGTGATTTCAGGCTGGGCCCTTGGTTTTTCTGTGCTTAAGCACCCTCCAGGCTAACAGTGGTGTCTGCCGCAGTTGTGAAAGTGTGTTGCTCACATCTTCCTTCAAGAAAAGTATGATGTTCAGTTGCAAATATAGCTCTTAGCAACTGGCCGTTAGTGACAGCCTATAGGTCCAAGCTGAGACCAAGCCTTTGCCAGAAGGCTCCAATCAATGACAGAGCATGGAAAGAATACCAGACCCTGGCCAAATCTGTTCCACATGGGGCTCTGCTAAAGGGCACTCTTCACTTCAGACCCCCTGGGGTCGCTGCATCAGAGCTGGAAGCCGACTCCACCATCCTGCTTCCTGCCCCTTTATCTTCCACAAAATAAAGACTTTCACCCTCCTAACACTGTCCACACATCTGCCTCCCTGAATAGGCACCTTCCCTCCACATGGGGATGCCCACCATCTTGGTCCTTGAGCTTCTAATCTCTCTACCTCAATTTCTTAGACCAGTGCAATCGGTTTCCAGGGTTCTAATGCCATCCCTACATCATACACTCTCAAATTAGCATCTCCGCCTCTCCTTCCCCAAACAGCCTTCTGAAGTCCAACCCCCACCTAACACCCCCATTGGGTAACCAGTAGGAGCTTCAGACTTGATCCAACCTCTCCATCTTAACCTTTTCTACCAAATCTGTCTCTCCTTCACTCTATCCATCTCAGTAAACAGAAACTTCATATTCCAAATCGCTCAGGGTGAAAACTCTGGTGCCATCCTTGATTTCTCTAATTCTCTTATCACCCACAACTAATCCACAAGCAAATCTTACTGACCCACCTGAAGGTGCACTCTGAATCTGAACAGTTCTTGTCATCTGCAGAAGAAAAGCGCTGGGCTACGTCACCACGTCCGTCTATTGTGGACAATTGCGACAGGGCCCTATTAGGCTCCCACGTCTTCCCTTTCCCTGCCAGTCTGTTCTAACCACAGGAGCCGGATCATCATTTTAAGATGCAAACTGGAACAGAATACGGCCCTCATCACGTAAACAGCCCCAAGCTGCAGCATGGTCCGGCCCCTCCTCCACATCGTCCTCTGTTCCCTCACTTACTCTGTTCTAACACAACTTGGGGGCTGTTCCCCAAACACCCATGCCAGGACTTTGCCATGCCATTCTTCTGCCTGTGATGTTCTTCCAAAGGTATCTTAATAGTTTCCTGTCCTACTTCCATAAGGATTTTGCTCACATGTACCCTAATCAGTGACGCCACCGGTTATGGCCTCAACATCTGTGTCCCCCAGAATGCCTGCATTAAAGTCTCAATCCCCAAGGCACTGGTGTGAGGAGCTGGGCCCTATCAGGAGTGACTAGGCCATGGAAGTGTGGCCCTCATAAACGAGACAGTGCCTGAGGAGAGAGGCCAGATTGCCACTTTGTCCCCTCCACCATGTGAGAACACGGGGAAGGCTCTATCTGTGAGTCTGAAAGTTCTTGGTCTGGGACTTGCCAGCTTCCAGGACTGTGAGAAATATGTTTCTATTTTTTATGTCTACTTCATAAGACATTTCTTAGTGGCCTAGACAGACTAAGACACGTTCCCTGAGCTCTCTATGAAATCGTTCCCCTCAGAACCCCTTTTCTCTTCTCTACTGTACTTGTTTATAATATTCTTAACATCTGATGTAATCAGTATTTTCAGATTTAATCTCATTTCTCTCCTCTCCTCTACTGACTTGGAATTTCCAGGAGAATTTGCATTTACTTAATTTCCTGTTGTGTCTCTGATGCTGAGTCCAACATCGTGCTCATGGTGTGAACCCAATAAATGTCATGTGTATATTAATGCAGTAGGATGATCAGATTGCTAGCCTTGCCCAGGGGACTTGCCTCTCTGTTATTGACACAGCACCCAGCACATGACAGGCACTGCCCCACTGGAAGCCTGTGTCAACAGTAATGTCAACCCTTAGTCACGGCGGCCTGATGCAAGGTGGACATTCACATGGAACTTTCCATTCTGAGGATGAAACTTGGCAGCAATGATCAGATGGCGCCATTGATCAGATGGAACAGTTTCTCCCCAGAAAAGAATTTGTTTCAATTTCCAGTTGAAACTACAGGGTCCCGAAAGCCACATAGGTGAAAATGACCACACTCAATCCACAGAGCGAGGCCTCTACACAGTTTGCCATATTGCTATGATTGCACGGTGCTATAAACGGGCACAGTAGACTCCTGGTGTCCACAAACAGCTCTTCCTCCATGACATGAACAGTTTCAGCTAGATGCAGCTGCAAGATGAGACAAGTTTCTGGTTTGGTGTGCCGTCATTTCTTCTTCTCTCACAGACTGTGTCTCTGTTTCTTGACAGATATTTATGGAGTCAAAGCAGCATGCTAGGAAAAAGGGGAGAGAGCAGCTCAGGAGGCAGGCTTAGTCCCTGCCTCTACAGAGCTTATGCTGCCTCAGGGAACAGGAGACGGTGACCTAGTGGAGTGGGGCTAGAATAGGCGTGGTACAAGGTGCGTCACAGAAACAACCCACTGAACGTGAAGCAGTGAAGAAAGCAGGGGAGAACAACCCTCTTTGCTTCTCAGCAGAGGTGATAGGAAATTATCCGGGTATAGTTTCATACATATGAAATGTATAAAATTATTAGGGTAAAGTTTTTTGGTTGTTTGTTTTTTCAAGAAAACCAGCAAAGGAGTCATCCTAGTAAAAAGACAGGTCATTCTAAGTAGGTGAGAAATGTGTCAAATGTGGTGGGGTGTGGAGAGAATATGCAGCCTCTGACCTTAAAAGTCCAGGGTTGGGCATGACAGCTCATACCTGTAATCCTAGCACTATCAGAGGTAGAGGTGGGAGGATTGCTTCAGGCCAGGAGTTTGGTACCATCCTGAGCAATGTGAGATTCCTGTATCTACAAAGAGAAAATGTAAAAAGTTAGCTGGACTTACTGGTGTGCACCTGTAGTCCTAGCAACTCTTGAGGCTGAGTAGGGAGGATCACCGCAGCCCACATGTTGGAGGCCACAGTGAGCTGTGGTCCTGCCACTGGACTCCAGCCTTAGCAGTGGAGCAGGAACCTATCTTGGAAAAACTAAAGTTCTGACAGGTGCTCTAGAAGGCAAAACAAGGCTTGTATGCTATGTTGCATGATTACTTATCCAAAATGAGCCGAGTTCCTCTCTACTAGTGATTAGAGAAAATCCTTAATCTGCATTTGATAAATGTTCGCAGCTAACGTTAAATATTAATACATACATTTTTATATTTTGACAATACAAAAAATATCTCCATCCCTTTTTGAGTCTGCCTCTCTCTGTCCTCAAGGCTCCAGAACTGTCTGCCTCACTCAGTTCCACTCCACGCCACGGCTGGCCTTGGCACTGTGCCCAGGCCTTGCTTCTGGGCTGGAGTAAACGCTTGTTCTCTCTCTTCCTCATGGGAAGAAGAACTCGCTATTGCAAAGGGAGCTAAATGTAGATCCTGAAATAGTCACATTATGAAAAAAATAGTCACATTATGGAAAAGTTCATGTTTCTTCCATTACCAAGCCCACTCCAGACAATCCAGGGGTGCTCCATAGGCATCAGGAAGCCTCCCTCATCCTAGGAAACTTACAGCACAAAAGGAGAAATAAGGCATCTGTCTGCGTCAGTCTAGGCTGCCCCAACAGAATACTCCATGTGTGGTGTCTTAAACATCAAGGCACCTTGGGAGCTCCAAGATCAGGGAGCCAGTGAAACCCCCCTGTCTAGTTCACAGATGCCATCTTCTCGTTGGCATGGGGGGGTGATAGAGAGTGATTTCTGGCCTTTTTCCCCACCTTAGGAGGGCACTAATCCCATTCATGAGGGCTCCACCCATATTTAGCCTACTTATCCCTCAAAGACCTCACTTCCAAAAGCCATGGTGCTAGGGATGTGGACTTCATTATATACATTTGGAGGGTCACAGGTGTTCAGTCCACAGCAGCCTACAAGCCTGAAAAGAAAATTAGCAACATAGCAGCAAAGACAAATTCCCTGAACTGATACATGAGTTTTCCAAAGAGTACGATAGGGAATCAAGAGGAGAGGCCATTAGGGCATCTCAGAGCGTGCACAATTTGGACTGAGTCATGAAGAACTGACAGGATTCTGACAGATGGGTAACAGCTGGATGACTCAGCAGAGGGTGAGGAGGGTGACAGACAGGGCCAGAGACGAGGGGGTGACACAAGCAAAGGCAGGTGTGGCAGCCTGGAATCGGTGTTCCAGGCATCAGAAGAGACTCTGTACCTGGCTAATTCTCTCATGAACTCATTGACTCATCCATTCATTGACAAGAGGGCATGATTATGTAAAATCTAGAATTTTGAAAGCTTGTAGGATAAGCTTTTAAATCAAGCTAAGGAAACAAAAAATACGTTTAAAGAAGAAAGGCATGAAGCATAATGGCTACTTTTTTAAAATAGTTTGAGCTATTTAAGTTTAGAGCTCAAGAAATTACACATTTTAGTGCCTAAGTAGTATTCATCTGACTTCTAATTAACCTCTTTTGCCATTTCTCATACAGGAAAATTGGAAAATATTATATAGTCTGACAAAAAAAAACTTTCTTTATAAAAGAATTACACAAATTTGAGTCACTTACAGTAATCTTTCAAAACATGTGATATTTGTGGCTGAATCCAGTCAAATTGTATTTATTCTTTATCAGCCTTGGTTATCTCAGCATCACTCTCTTATTAATAAGATTCAGACAAAGCCTAGCCTCCCCGTGCAAAAGTGAAAACCCACAGTGACTTAAAAAATCATTTTCTCTAATCAGGCTGAATCTCATTAGCTGCGATTTCTTTCCTTTAGATTGCACTGTTTGCAGATGCATTTTGTGTAGACATTATTTAAAACATGTCCTCCCGAGTATACAACCTCCTCTTTGTGGGGATTATTCTTCCCCTACCCTCTTGAGTGGAAGATTTGTTCCTTCAATTTAAGATAAATCTGAATAAGAAAAGGAAGAAATTCATTGTTCCCTTTACCCTTCTCTTTCAAAACAAAGAAAGACAGTGTTTGATTTGCCTTAAAATAGAAATAGAGGTAATGTCCCTCAGTGTTCACTTTGATGACAGTAAGGAGGCATCTAGCCTCCTTAACACTCAAAATAATGAGGCTCTTACAAATCCCATGTTAACTGGTCACCAGAAAGGATTCTCTGCTCAGGGCTGGGTAAGTTGTCTTGCAGTAACAAATAAATTTTGCAATCACAGTGTCTTGGCACAGCAGAAGTTGATTTCAGCTGTACACACAGTCTAGTGCGGTTTGCCTTGGACCCTCCAGCTGGTGACGCGGGGATCCAAGCTGCTTTCATCTGTAATGCCACCTCTTAGCATCTCTCCTCTCGGGTGGCCGCAGCACGGGGAGAGGAAGAAAGAAGCACCTGCCTTCAATGTTTCTCAGATAGAATTAACACATCATTGTGCTCAGATTCTAATTGTTGAGGGAGTCAGTCGGCCTCAACTTAACTGCAGGACAGACCGGGAACTGAGGAGAACATGCAGAATTGGTGGTGAGCAGGACTCATCTCTGCCTTGATTATGTGATTACATTTGGTTCTATGTTAAGTCAAACAGAGAGAAGCACACGAAAACTGTGGAATTCTGACATTGAAATCCTGGTTCAGAGTCCCCCGGAGTATAGAGCCCCCTGCTTCGGAGACAGAGTAAGTTACTACCCAGCTTGCCATCTTCCGGCAATCAGACTTTCTGCAGGTCCCACGGACGTGCCGAACCATTTGGGGGAAAACCAGTAAGGACGGGGAAGCACTCGGTGAAATGCTCACCAAATGTCAGTGCTAGATATCCAGTTTTTAAAGCAGCAATTATAATTATAGTATTTGGCTTATAATAGTAAAATCAGGCCATCCTTATCATCGTGGAAAATAATTAGTTTTGTTATATTTAATGTACCAAAAATAATGAAAACCATTTTGCAATAAAAGCATCTCTGAGTCTTCCTAGTTGAGTTCAGAAGCAGCTTTGACCCTGCATTTAATTTACTTTTAGCAGAAAATATAGTATATTATTACCTTTAGAATTTCTCATTTCAGATGGAAAAAAAATGAGCTTTTAAAGTAATTTGCTAAATTTTTAAAGGGACCTCATTGAAAGCAGAGAGGTGAGTTTCCATGGCGATATTCGAACACCCCGGGGAAAGGAAGCAGGGAGGGGTTTGGTGAGCACCCGTGTGATGTAAACTCTGCACTTGGCACTTTACATCCACTGTGGTCAGAAACACAGGAAAACGCTGTGAAGGTCGGTGAGACCGTCACAGTGTCGTGGACAGACAGACTCACAGCAGAGACACTTTCCTAGTTGGGACCTAGGTGACTTCAGTGGGACCTGACACCCCACTTTGCCTGCACCTGTGTCCCAACTCATTCTACATCAAGGGATCTCTCATTATGGCATCTTCCTTCCTCATCCAGAAGGTTCCTCGCTGCCCAGGCTTTAGTGTCAGGCTTGTTCCCAGCCACATGGGGCTGCAATAACCTCCAGCTCCAGCCTCACTTCCCACCCGCAGAAAGTTCTTTTCTGACAACAGGAACCTGCCCTTCGACACCCTGTTCTCTCAGCTCAGAGAGAGTTCCTCCTTTGGGCGGGAAGCCCCTGACAGACGAGGAGGGTGCTGAAGAAGCGATATCGCTGTGCCTCGGCCATCCCGGATCAAGGACCGGCAGGGCTGCCAAAGCTCGGGAAGTGGAACACTCTTGGGCTCATAGATTGTGTATTAGTTATAAGAGGAAAAGCAACTATATAGCGGCCAAAGGAGATGACCCTTGGACGGTGTGATCAAAAGATTAGGAAAGAGGAGGGAATGGGTGTCTGGAGCTTCTGGGTCTGATGCCTGCAAGAGCAGACACCACCACCCAAGAGCCCCCTGCGTGGATTCACAGCCCCAATCACAGAGAATCAGACAAACCCACACTGAAGATGGGCTGTAAAAATGTCTGTGTCATCAAGACTGAGGATCCTTCCAGTAAAAGAGATTCAAAGGACACGATGGCTAAATGGACGTCCCCGTCACTGGAGGAGGAACCGCTTACCGATTACTGGGACAATTGACACATACACATACTAGAATGCAGATCAGGTGAAATGATCGTTAAAAAGTTAAATCCCCTAATTATAATGGTAGTGTCATTATTAAAGAGAGTATTCTTATTCTTAGGGTTTACATATTGAAATATTAAAAAATAAAAAGGACAGCCATATCTAACCTATTTTAAAATGGCGTAGAAAGACAATGAATTCAAACTCCACAAGTCACACGCGCAGGTGTCTGTGCTCTGCGCGCACCTGGCCACACGATTGCTGTCTAAACAGCTACCGTTAGAAAGAAAGAGAGACAAGTAGGGATCGAGAGAGAAGATAAAATGTGCGTATGTGGAAAAATGTAAAACATGGGGAATCCGAGGAGCGCGCACGCCGGAGTTCTCTAAGAGACCATTGCCAGCAACTCCGTGAGCCTGGGAAGTTTAAATAATTGCATTTCTGTTAAGGGAAGCGATCGCTGTGTGCCCATCGTTTGCGTGGATCGTCCCGGGCAGATTCCCCGGGGTTCTCATAGGTCTAGATCTGGAAATTGTGTTTTCGTCTTCACTTTTAGAAATGAGGAAACTGACTCTTTCAGCATCTTACTTCTGCAGGGGAAAGCAAAGCCACCTTCTCAGAGCTGAAGTCTGAACACTGTTCCTGCCGACTCCCTGCACAGCCCACAGGCCGAATGCTCCGTAGGCCAGAAATGAGGTCTTCTGCCTGTGACGACCCAACCGCCGTGGTGACTGAGCAGCGCACTTCAGCCTCACTCGGAGCTTTTCCTTACGTGGTCTCCTCTGATACAGAGCAGCCTGCCTAGAGAATAGTAGAGACTCTTAGAGATAAAATAGGATAAATGTCCTCTCTCTTTTTGGTGATGCTACAGGAACCCAGGACAGAGCCTCAGGCCTGTCCCCTGGCGGGGGGGGGGGGGCTTTGTCCGGGAAGGGACATCGTCTGGCTTGTCCCCCTGCCCTCTGCTCCGCTGACCTCGCCAACTGCTTGCTTATTCTTGTTACAGATGTTTCAGTTCCGAGTCACCTTTCACCTGAGACATAGATCTCATTGCAAAAGAAAAAAGGAAAATTGAAGAACACGATTGATCGGGCTCAAAACCTTCATACTGTCAACAATAGCACAAAGAAACAGGCCCAGAAAGGGGAGATCACTCATCTGAGTCTCAGAGCTAATTAGTACGTGCTCCCTCTACAGAGGACAGAGACAGTCTCTCTACAGAGGAGAAGCTCTCTGCCCTCTGGGTACGGGACACATGGTTCTCCCGGAGAACCAGGAAAGCTGATGCCACAGCTCCCAAAGGTGGAAAAGTACCCACGATCCTTTGAAAAGGCGGACCTGGGTCCCCTAGTCCACGTTCGCCCCTCCCTGTGAAGACGTGACTGGCCTGGAACATGGTCCTGCTGGTGTGACACTCTGCAGGCCGGCTGGTGTGCTGGGGGGAGGGGGACTGCAGCTGGACTCACAGGTCAGGGGGACCACGGGGACTCAGCTGCAAAGTTATTCCCAAGTACTCGGCTGCCAAGTCCATATACAACTCAGTTTCCTCCTGTGGAGAGAAAGGGGGCCTCCTCCGGCTGGCTCCCCGTACCTCTGGGGATGGCTTTCTGCCGTCTTCCTTCACACAGGATCTCTCTGTCTCTCTCTCTCTCTCTCTGTCTCTCTCTCTACCTCTCCCCCCCCCCCCCCGCTCTCTCTCTCTCTCTGTCTTCCCCTACCCTCTCTCTCCCCTCCTCCAAAACAATACTACTTTTTCCTGTTCAATCCCTGCCAAGAATACCAAGTAAGTTTATTTCAAGAATGATGACAGCAGTTACATTACTGAAAACCACAAAAAGCAGTTACAAACTAAAATCTTGAAGTATTGATGCTCCGTGAAACCCCACTGACCTGATAGACGGCAGAGCCGCGCTGCCAGGCTCTGTCCTGAGAACACAATGTTACATTTTGTAAGTGGGTCCTCAGTTTTCTGTTATTATATCTTGGCTTATTTCCTCTCTGTGACCATAGAGTGTTTATTTTCTTAGTTATAAAGGAAATGAAGGAATAGCTACACAATTTTTTTAAAGACCAGGACATATACAAATTTCCCAAGTTTGTTTTTCCACTATGCCCAGCTGAGGAAAAGATACCTATGTATGACAATTCTGTTGCTGCTTGTCATATTGTGAGTGAAAATAATGACCAAGTAACCGAGGGGAGTAGCCTATCACAACTTGTGTATGTGTCACCGGTTGGAATCGGCTGAACATCGTCACACTGCGCTCAGAGTCTGTGCTATGAAATCGTGCAATCTGGCTCCACTCCCTCACACCTGCAAGCCTGTAACAAGTGAAGTGGGGATACCGGGGCCCCACAGGGGGTGTGGGGTGGAGTACATAAGAAAATGTGGAGTTGGCAGCAACAGGCCCTCAACACTTATGAGAGCTACAAGTGGGCCTGGTGAGGTCTGCGGCACAGGTAACCAATGCTGCGATCCCTGCTCTGCAGGGTGGGGACAGAGCTGGGGAAGAGGTCGGCCCAGGTCACACAGTTCCCACTCAGCTTTAGTATTCACAAGTCATTCTGATCCTTCCTACTGCAGCCTGCGGAGCTCAGATTTTTACCCACCATCCAAGCTGTACTCATGCCTCATCTTCCCATCACTTCCTTTTTACGTATCTTTAACCAATGTGACTTGACCATCCCTTCATTGACCCTCAAGAATCCAAACCTCACAAACCTCTACTTACTCTCGGTCAACTTCCAGTCCATGTAGAAAGCTGCTCAGCCCTGTGTCATGTGGAGAGTACCAGCACCCCAGACCCACGGGCTTATGCTCCAAGGCTTAAGGCCTCATTCCGTGAAGACGCAACTCACAGGCTGAACAGCCTTTCCCACTCTCTGCTCTTCTCTGGACCTCACTGAACTCACCTATATTAAAATAAATAAATAAATAGAGAAAGAAAAGAGCAGTTTCAAATAATGTGATTCAGAAATAAAATAAAACGAAAATCAAATCTGTTCTGTTAAATACAGGATCTTCCCAGGATAGATGTGGGGGTGGGTGCGAGGTAGCCATCCTGTAAAAACCCAACTCTGGACCTGGCTCAGCCATGATTTCCCCATCTGAACTGGAAGATTAAAAGGGTAAAGATTGGGCGGCACCTGTGGGTCAGTGAGTAGGGCATTGGCCCTGGCCAAATTGTAATTTAAAAAAACAAATAGCCGGGCGTTGTGGTGGGCACCTGTAGTCCCAGCTCCTTGGCTGAGGCAAGAGAATCGCCTAAGCCCAAGAGCTGGAGGTTGCTGTGAGCTGTGACGCCACCGCATTCTACCGAGGGGGACAAAGTGAGATGCTGTCTCTAAAATAAATAAATAAATAAAATAAAAAGTAAAAGGGTTAAGATGTGTGAAAGCACTTTATAAACTTAAACCGTGTATACATTGTCTGAATTTTCATTGCTCAACACCAACCACAACACGATTGTGTTCAGACTGGCAGTCAGTATGTTCTCCCCGAGTCTGCTCATCCTGAGTTTTCTGCCCAGCAGATCACGTGACATTCGGATACAGAAATGAATTCTGTGAACGGGAAGCTATCATTCACCATGGGCCAGGCTCTGCTCTGTCCCTGCACACCTGTGTGGAAAAGACCCAACTGGAAAAGTCTCCTTACCTGAGACCAAGGCCAGTGCAGGGTGGAAGGCAGAGCACACGGCTACATCGGGGTGTGCGGCACACACGCCTTCCTGCACTATTTCACTCCTGCCAGTTCCCAGGGACATCACTCCAAACTCTGAATCAGAGGTGTGCCTTTGTTTCATTTCCAGTTTGCCAAAAGAATAAAGCTGGTGGTGCAGCATTTAATTACCGTGTGCAGCCCGTTTGTCCTGGTCCCTTTTGTGTCTTTAAGGTCATGCCTTATTTATAGGGAAAACAAGCGTAGCTCAGAAAAGAGTGATCCAAGGGGGAGGGTACGAATAGCCAGACAGTGCAGTCTGCCTGAGTCACAGCTGCGATGGGCCACACGCTCACCGTCAGTCACCATCGCGTGACATCACTCCTCATGCTCAGCCTCGGTTAAGCTGCACCTCCTTTGCATGACTCAAGGGTGGCCAGCAGGCATTGCAAATAATAAATGATTCCTGGAAATTTGGGGGGGTGTTATGTGCATTAAAATGTACTTGTTTGATATGGTTTTTCAAGATTTGTCAACTGCCCAGGGCATTAACCACCATCACAGTCCAGACACAGATCAAGGTCACCAACACACAGCTGCTCCCCTCGTATTCAAATCCTCCACCTCCCTGTGTCCCGAGCAGCCATGATCCGTTCTCCATCCCTGAAGCTGTGCCTCTTCCAGAGCCCCGCGTCCCTGAAGGTCTGGCTTCAGTCACTTAGTGTAACGTGGAGAGTGTTCCAGATCCGTTCAGGGTATTGCAAGCATCCGTAATTTGTTAGGGGCCTGTAGCATTGTATTGTGTGAATATACCAATGTGAGCTTGCCCATGTATCAGTTAAAAGACATTTGGGTTGTTTTTAGGTCTCGGTGACCACTAGTGGAACTCATTTTAACATTTGAGAAACAAGAAAATGACATTAGGCCGGCGTTGACTGTATCAGCAGGCACATGGTGCTTCATCCTGCAGACGCACTGGGGCACACAGTGGAAGATCACGAGTACTATTTGGGGCATAAGTTGGAAAAAAAAACCTCTGAGATGCTCAAACAGGGATGTGTACCAAGGAAGAAGAGAGACTGGCAGTCACGAGAGAGGGAGGGACAGACCCAGACTCCAAGGAGGTGTCAGATCATAAAGGGAAGTGGGTGGGATGGTTTCAGTGACAAAAGAAAGTGTGGCCCGAAGGGAGTGTGACATTGGGAGTTTGGGCACAAAAGGAGGAATGAAAAGGAGAAGTCAGAGGAGGCAGAAGGTCAAGGGCAGCAAAAGAAGCAGGTAGGTGTCCAGGAGGGAACGGCGGACAGGAAAGGTTCAACAACACACAGGTGCTCCACAGGGCGGAGCACAGCAAAGGCAGGGCAGGGTGACCGGGTCTGGTTCCAGGGGCACCACAATGGCCTCAGCAAGACAGAGGCCACCTCAGACGATCCCACTGAAACCAGAGGCCTGGGTCTGTGCCTAAGCAAGGACATTATTCCTGACAAAGTTGTATTTTGTGTTTTATTTGGTTTCAGCAGGCTCAGAATGTGTGTGTTGGGAGTTCAAGAAATGCAAGAGGCAACAAACAAAATTTTTTTTATTTTCTCTATACATATATATGTGTTTATTTGGTTTCCACTTTTTGCCTTCACAAAATTAAAAAGGCTTAAAATTTAATAACAATAACAATGTTTAAGATAAGGACTAGAAACGAAAACCTTGCAAAGAACTAACAAAGATAAATACATTCAGAAAAGAAATCAGATGATTGCTGCAACAAAATATTGAGCACTAATAATGATAATAATAATGCAAAAAAAGTAACATTCACATTGTCAGATAAAGTATGTCTATCATAGAATGCTTTGACTCTGAGGTTCAGTGTGGAGTCATCAGGTAACTTCTCAAAAAATAGACAACTAATATTTATAAATAAAAATAGAAGATGATTTCAAAAAACAGATCATGCCAAATCTTATACACAATAGAAAAATAAGAAATACTTCAAAATCATTCTACTTCATCTGGATATACCTGATATTAAAATTGGAAAAGATATATTATTATAAAGGGAAATTACAAACATATTTCACTCATAAATGAGGATGCAATATCCTAAACAACATATTGACAACATATTGTACTTATTACATTTCTACTGCACATCAGAGGTTTAAAAAATGATTGATGCTCATTAAATAAGTAAGCACCAGGGACCACTCACCTTCCTCTGCTT
>CAUYON010087090.1:0-11583 GCA_963573935.1 Arctocebus calabarensis
GAGAAAATATCATGAATGGTATGTCAATCAGGTTGATAAAATATCTCAGATTGCATGTGAAGCCCCCACACTGTACCCCATGGTTGAACTAATGTACACAACTATGATTCAATAAAAAAAAAAATAAAAAAAAATAAATTAATAAGTCATGTGTTAAATTGTGATTAAAATTTGCATTGTAAAGCCTAGAGTCCTTATCAGTCTGTGTAATGTTCCGCTATTCATATTTTAATGCGGATAGGTCGATTTGGATGATATGTGATAGGGGTGCTCTGGAGAGAGAACTGGAAATGTATTAGTCAATGCAACTGTATCTTGATTGAAGATGTCCTTAGCACTGTTCTATGAATGCTTGAAATGTATTAGCGATGATTTCCTAAGAGTCTGTAGGTCAGACTCAAATCTTTCTCTAAATTATTCTACTGCCAACAGGCTTGCTTTATCAGAAGTAGAATCTTTATTTTCTACCCATACTTTTATATCTCTAGTAGTATGTTGATATCTTGTAATTCTTTCTTCGAGGAAAAATGATCATTTTTGTTTCTTGACATTTATTTAAACTACCATCTCCTCATTTAGATCCTTATCACTATGTTTACAAAAAAACAAACTTCATAGAAGAGAAAAAAATAATTTTATTATTTTATTTTTGAAACTTAATTTTTCTTTTTTGGAAATTACCCTTGAAAGATTATTTTATTTGTTTGGTTTTTAAAAACTCAAATTTCAGTAAAGAAACTTCACTAACTATATTTCTACGGGCCTGACTATAGCTGCTCTTATTTTATTTTTATGAAAATTATCCTAACTCGGTGGCTTATCTAGGACCCCCATACTCAAAGCAGTCTTAGCTCCAAGATCAAATGAGAGTTTCAGTGCAGAAGGTAATGTTTATAGGTGGTGCCACTTTGTTCTGGTCATTTAAACCCTTTGATGATTAGTCTCATCATTTCCAAAAGGAGAATAACAACAATACCTGCACTATAATATTGTAATATTTAAATTAAATGTCTGTTAAAACAATCATTGTCCCAGCATCTAATTAATAGTAATGACTAAATAAATATTCACTGGTACTTGTTCCAACCAAAAGTATTTACTATTTATACTTAGTAAATATTTAAGTGATATTTAAGAATATTTACCTAAACATTTACTGTTTCAAATACTTTCTAACTGCCAGTTAAATAAGAAATGGCTCCTATCATTAGGGCATGTTCCTTTGTGATTAATTGTGCATATTTCTTTATCTTCAGAGAACAATGTGATACATGTAACAGCAGCTCTCTGGACATTTTCTTTTCTCGATTCCAGGCTTTATACAATAGTCAGGGGTTATGTATGCAGGCTCTGCACCACAGGTTTAAGTCTTGGGTCTGAATTTGTATGAATGACCTATGATGTCTCTGATGTCTTATTTATAAATGAAAATAGTGATTGCCTAACAAGGCTATTGGAAAGTTTTAAATGAGATCATATATGTGAGACTGTTACATAATAAGCACTGTCTAAAGCTTAACTGCAGTTATCAGACATAGCCTCAATTGAAATACCAATAATTGACTAATTTGTGAATGCACTCTTTAAGGGCTATGTTAAATTGTCATCGGATATAATTATCTCAGGATTCTGTAAGTTAGGCTTAGAATAGATAATTTCAAGCTCCTAGCAACCAGGTGCTTATCTTTTATTCTATTCTGATTTACATTTCAACCAGAATGTATATTTCAAGTTAAACCATTTAACTTGGGTTAAAAACATTTGAAATGTTTACCAAAAAAGAAATAAAATCATTTTTTTAAGAAACCATAGCTTTGTTTTATGAAATAAGAAAACCAAAAATAAAATGCACAGGATACAAGTACATAGGCAGACTTAGAACTGTCTTGCATTAAAAAATCAAAATATTGAGTGGCGCCTGTGGCTTGGTGGGTAAGGCACGGGCCCATATACTAAAAATGGCAGATTCGAACCCGGCCCAGGCCAGCTAAAACAGCAATGACAACTGCAACAACAACAATGTAAGAAAAAGCTGGGCGTTGTGACGGGCACATGTAGTCCCAGCTACTTGGGAAACTAAGGCAGGAGAACCACTTCAGGCCAAATAGTTTGAGGTTCCTGTGAGCTGTGACTCCACAGAACTCTACCCAGGGTGACAAAGTAAGACTCAGTCTCAAATTAAAAAAAAAAAAATTAATATGTTTTTTAAAGACTCTATTGTGATAGAGCACCTTTCCTTTCCTACTAACATGTTTTCTTAGCTACTCTTCCCACATATCAATTTTGTTTTCAAAAATAAAGACAAAAATGAAGTACTATTGGTCACTTTCTGACCTTAACAGTGTTATTTTTTTCTTTCTGCAACTATTCACACCAAAAAAGGCCAATTTTTCAAATTTAAAATAATTCCTCCTCTAAATCCAAAAAAGATAATTAAATAAACTAGAACTTTGTAGCCATATTCATATTTTTTAAAGTTATAATACAATGGTATTTTCAGAAATTATTTTAAAATAAAGTAAAATAAGTATAATTAGCCATCTCAATTTTGAATATACATATTTTTTTCCTTCATGCTGGGAAATGGTAATTTTTTAACTCTTATTAATGGTGATTATGTTTTATCTAATGCCGCGGTGACTATAATAAAAAAGAACATTATTTGAATAGACATTGACACGATCAGAGGCCAATATTTGAAATAGTTTGCACTGTAGAATCCTCAGAATCTTCTGGAAAACACTGAAAGCTTTATTTAAGGCTGATTTTTGTTTCATGTGGTGTTGTTGACATATGACATTTTAAATTCTTTATCCGAATTTTCATAAATTATTAGTATTGGTTATTTTCTAACAGTGTAATTAAAAACTAAAAGGAAATATAGTGGGACGATATCAAAAGGTAAGCAAGACATCTAGCTATATTTCATAAGTTTAAAAAATGAAATGGAGAGAAATCATACAGTAGTAATAGATGAAGCCTGTCTAGATTTGAGAAAGGTAACAAAGTTTGAAAGTGCCGGTAAATTCACAGCTATTGCCTTTTTAATCGATGATTTATTACTTGTACATGACCTTATAATTTAGCCCTCATTCAAAGACCACTAGCTTTTACTTTGCAAGTACGTCACGCACAGCAGGCTTAATAAAATTAGAAATCCAGAATACTGCAAGATGACTGTAGTTTGAAAGTCCAAAGGATTGATGACCTGAAAACAAAACAGTACAGAAAAGGAAAAACATGAAAGTACACTTTCCTGCCTTTTAAAGTACAGGAATGTTTATATCTTTATAAACATTTGAATTTTTTCCATAATTATCACTATTTCAAAGCTCATAAAAATGATTGTTTTTCATAGGACGACCTGGTCTTAACAACAAATATAATAGGTTAATTCTATTTTATCATATTATATTATTTAATAATGTCATTGAAATTTTGGTTAAGAGGCAGAAAAATTATATTTTGAGAAAAAGTAACATTAGTGACATTAAATACAACAAACAAGCTATTCCATTGTTTAAAAAATTCAGCTATATTATTCTTTCCATTATGAATATATTATGGATTATGTAATTACATCATGTTAATACTTGGACAATATTTTGCCACCTTAAATATTCAATTTTTAGTTATAGCTTTCTTTGTGCTTTCATTTGCAATATTATTACACTTATTCTACTTTCGTAATAATAATTTTATAAGGAATAGTCATTGATACATTTCAATTACGTTAGTTATGTGTGAAATTAGCTTCCCGGAACTTTTAGATGGAAGTTTATTTTAAATATTATCACAGAATTTATAACTTCCTTTATTGTTTGCTCCTATTATTCTTTGTGATTTTATAAATTGACCCAGTTGTCCATATCCCATTTCATTTTTATCCCATTTCCCTCAATTTCTTCTCAATGAAAGGATCTTTTTTTTTTTGGAAAAAAGACTTGTAGTCACTTTTGAAGGTTCATAGGGAATATGTTAGGTGTATTAGCTTCATATGTCAACTCGAGTAGGCTACACTCCCAGGTACTCAAATGTAAGTGTGGCTATGATGGTGATTTGCACATGAGATCAACATACATAGTCAGTTGAGTTTATATAAGAGAAATCATCCCAAATAATCTGAATGGACCTGAGTGAATGAGTTGAATGTCTGGATGAGTAAAACTGTCACTTATCTGAAAAAGAAAAAAATTCCACCTGTGGGAAGCATTTTTAGTTTGTCCAACAGATTTTGAACTTTCCTAGGTAACACCAACAGTGTATAAGTAAATTTTTTGCATCAAATCTTATAACTTACATCTTCTATGTTTTTTTTTTTGTTTGTTTGTTTGTTTTGTTTTGTTTTTTAGGTTGCGCTTTAATGGCTACAACATTCCCTCAGTCCCAACCAGGAACTCTTTGTATGTACAATCTATTACAGTAGGCTAAATCCCTTCTGTTTTTAGCCTGCAATAGATTTTAATTGATACTGTTGAATATTATAGGGTCCTTATATTGTCAAATTTCTTCTCTGTTTCTTCTTATACCGATATTAATATAATGTATGTCATGGATTATCAGGGCTTCATTCTTGTACTTTGTTGTTCAAAAGTGTCATAAATTATAATCATTCTCATTATTCATTATAGCTATGTCCCATGAAGTTGTCATCAATGCTAAATTACCGAATACTGAGTCATTGACAGTACCATCCCTCATGCATTAACAGATCCTACTTATCTATCACTTGTTATTTCTTTGGAAGGTACTTCAGATTTATTGTGCTTACTTTGAGTTTATTATACGTGGCAGACATTGAGAACTAGAAAATTCCCAACAAAAAGTACCAATATGCAAAAATCATGGCACTAAATATAATGAAACAGAGGAAACTTGTTTATAGTGTGAGAGATGAACCAAAAAAAGTAGAGTTTCATATTGTTCAACTTCAGCTGGGAATGTGCAACTTAAACAACTCAAAGTTGTCACTGTTCTGAATATTCACATTTTTGCAAATAACTGAAGATACATCATTGGCATGGATTTACAGAATACAAGTAAGTACAGTGAGGAAATAGGTTTTAAAATACAGAGCTGCAACTTACTAGCCATTCTTTTTCTTTTTCTTTTTTTTTTTTGTAGAGACAGAGTCTCACTTTATTGCCCTCAGTAGAGTGCTGTTACGTCACAGCTCACAGCAACCTCCAACTCCTGGGCTTAGGCAATTGTCTTGTCTCAGCCTCCCGAGTAGCTGGGACTACAGGAGCCCGCCACAACGCCCAGCTATAGCCATTCTTTTAAAATACTTATTAACAGAATTTTGCTTTTGCTATGCAGTACCTCTGTCTGAAGATATTATTGCTGTTGTTACTGTTGTTCTTTGGAAAGAATAAAAACTTCCTCCTCACTACACTGCTATCTAACCAGAATTACCAGGCTTTTTCTCCCCTCAAGTACATAATTTAAAAAGACAAAGCCCTGATATTTAATGAAAATAGTAAGTTCCTTTCCTTAAACTTTACACCTTGCAAGTTGTTTCCATAAATAAAAACACTTCCGGTTATTTCAGATATTTACTATGTTGTTTATCCTCATGTATTTATTGAATACTGTTGTTTATCATGATGTTATTTATTGAAGATTGAAATAATATGAAAAGAAAAAACAAAATAATTTGATAGGTCAGATAAGGTAGAATAAAGCAACATTGCTTTGATGAGCATGTTTTAAGTGTCACCTAGTTAAGACCTGGACATCTACATCCAAACAGCACCTGGGTGCTATGCCTAAACAGACTGCCCATACAATAGAAGAGTGCATCCTATCTAGACATTCCTCAGGTAAAACACAGAATGTCCAGAACACATTTGAACTATTACTTATTACACAAAGAAATAGAAAAATCACAACTTGAATGAGACAAACACCATCAACAGATGCCAAAAATGAGATTGGTGAGATGGTAGCATATTTGGCAATTTTTTTTTTTTGCTGTTTTTGGCCCAGGTTGGGTTTAAACCCACCACCTCTGGCATGTGGGGCCAGCACCCTACTCCTTTGAGCCACAGGTGCCACCCCTGGCAAAGATTTTTAAAAAGTTAATCCATAAAGGCTTCCAAATATATAAAAACCCTTGAAACAAATGGAAGAGTAAAAATTCTCAGTAGATAAATGGAGAAGAAAATAGAAAATAAGTGGAAATTTTAAAATGGAAAAAAATAAATAGAATTTAAGAAGCCACTGAATGGGGTCAAAGAACATAGACTAGGCCCAAGAACAGAATCAGGAAACGTTAAGATAGAAAAACAAAAATTATCTTATCTGAATAAGGGAAAGAAAATATTCTAGATAAAAGAGAACAGAGTCTCAGAGATAAGTTAGTTAATAACATATCTATTATTTTTATAATGTGATTTTCAAAAGAATAGAATACAGAAGACTGGATTAAAAAAGCATTTAAGAAATAATTGCTATAGTTGTTTCAAATATAGTAAAAAATAATAAATGCAAAAAGTAAGCAAACTCAAACTAAGACAAAGCCAAAGAAATCCATGTCAAGAAATTCATGGTTTGGTTTGAAAACCAACCAAAGTTATTTTAAGACTGGCACACAATAATATATTAACTATAGTGAACCATCAATGCAAATAGCAATGGATTTTTGATCTCAAACCATGGAGACCAGTAGAAAGTAATACATATTGTGAGTGCTGATAAAAAGTAATATAAAGCCAGAATTTTATATCTGATAAAAATATTCTTTAAGTATGAGGTGAAATAAAGACAGTCTTAGACAATGGAAAACTATGATAATTTGTTATCTGACATATTTTTTTTAATGACTAAAAAAAAGTTCTTCATGAAAGAAATAGTCTTGGGATACTAAGAAGGAAGAAAACAATGAAACGAGTATAAATATCCACAAGTGTGGATCCCCAAATAAATTATCATCCTACTTTTGAGTTTTCTAAATGATAATAGTGGAAGTCAAATTTAAAACATTATTTGATATGGTTCCCAGTGTAACTAGAGAAAATATTTGAAACTGTACCATTAGGGAAAGAGAACAAAGAAACCTAAATGGAGTTAAGGAATTTATTATTATTATTTACTTATTTTGATCCTGGTGTCTGATAAAGTATGTATTTATAATAAGGTACAGTAACTAGTAAAAATATAAATAGAGACACAATCAAAACTCTTCAGAAATATCAAAAAATATAATGATTTTAGAAAATCACATACACTAGGAAAAGTAAAACAGAATTTTAATACATAAGAAATAAACAGAAAATAGAAAATAAAATTGGATCTGATATACACCAATAATTACATTAAGAATAAGTTGTCCAGGGTGGTGCCTGTGGCTCAGTGAGTAGGGTGCCAGTCCCATATATCAGAGGTGGTGGGTTCAAACCTGGCCCTGGCTAAAAACTGCAAAAAAAAAAAAAAAAAGAATAAGTTGTCCAAATATACAAACTAAATGACAAAGATTGAGAAAGTGGATTTTAAAAGCATGAACCAACTATATTCTATGTGTATTCTATAAAACTTACATGAAATATAACAATATGCATATTATGAAATTCAAAGATTTAAAATTATATACTACAAAAAATGAATTAAAAGTATACAGGCTTTAATAATATTAGACACAGTAGAATTTACAGCAAAGAAAATTGTCAAGGATAAGAAATGACACTATATGATGATATAGTGTCAATTTACCAAGACGATATAATAATCTTATATGTGTATGCACCAAACACCAAAGTTTCGAAATATATGAGGAAAAAACTGATAGAATTAAAGTGAAAGATCAAAAAATATCCAAAATTATAAGAAGAAATCCTAACAATTTTCTCTCAACAATTGCAAGAACTACGAAAGAGAAAACTAGTAAAGATATAGAGAACTTTAAAGTCACCATCTGCCAATAGGGTCTGAATGCCCATATATAGAACACCTCATTTGCCATCAGCAAAACAGACATTATTTTGAACGACCCATGAAACAGTCACAAAGATAGACCATATTTAGGCTCATAAAACACACTTCCAAAAGTTACATGAGTTAAAATTACACTGACTCTATTCTTTAACTATAGGGAATCAAATTAAACCTCAATAATAGGTAACAAGAAAGCTTTGAAATAAAGTGATACAATTTTAAACTGCAGTTAAAATGTAAGTAAGACTCTCAGATGAAATCATAAAACAGGAAAAAGAAAACTAAAGGAACATTAATTTGGGAAGGATATTGTCAAAAAAGGAAAAATGATATTGTTAAAGAATTAGTAAAAATGAGAGTAGTATCTCAAGATGGCTGAGCAAAGACACCTGGCCCTTGCCCCCTTCACAAGAAAAGATCAAGCAACCATAAAACAACTAAACTTCAACTGGAGTGTTGGTGAGGGAGAAAACTGCCTTTAGTATTATAAAGTTTCTTGTTTTAACAGTAACCCTCAAAAGTCGATGTGTTTAGTGTTTTATTCTTTGTTATACTTTTTATTTCACTTGAGTGTGGAAGATAAGGGATGAAATTAGGCAGCAGAGTGTCACTATGTAACATGAAGGGTCTCCAGTAAACCCTTCTGACTCAGGAATTATGAGGATTTACTGGAGAGTTAGATTATTTTCATCAATAATTTTTGACCTTCTGAGAGGGTTGGGATGGGCAATATTTAAAGGGTAGCTCACGGAATTTGTAGGAGAGGTGGATGGAATTTATCATTCACACTTCTTTTACAGACTTTCATGCAGTAATTCATCCAAAATCAAACATTACCCTTACCTTTTAAAGTTCTGTCATTCTTTGCTGAGATTTGCAGAAATTTTGCAGAAAGAATCAATCCCCTCTCCTCCATATTGTCTTTAGTAACCACGATGATTGCAGAATTTTTTTTACACTGATAAGCCAGTTATAAATTATCTATATGCTTTTCATTTTCTAATTGACATCTCTTATCTATTGATATACCTTTTCTCTTTTTCTTTGTCCATGATGATTTATATCATTTTTATTTCTTTGTTGTATTTTCATAAAAATTTATTACAAAGGGAATATTGCTTGTAATTATTTTCAAAGACTTTCTTTAAATTTTAACTAAGTATGTACAGAATACCATAATACTTATTGTAACTTTCTTCTAATGAACTAAAATTATTTCACAAAAAATGTTGACACAGGCTCAGCACCCATGGCACAGTGGTTATTGTGCTGGCCACATGCACCAAAGGTAGTGGGTTTGAACCCTGCCCAGACCCGCTAAACAATAACTGCAACAACAAAATAGCCAGGCATTGTGGAGGGTGCCAGCTACTTGGGAGGCTGAGGGAAGAGAATCACTTAAGCCCAAGAGTGTGAGGTTGCTGTGAGCTGTGACGCCCTAGCACTCTACCGAGGGTGACATAGTGAGACTCCGTCTCAAAAAAAAAAAAAAAAAAGTAATTTTAAAGCGAAAACTTTAGCATGTATTCAAGTGTGTTTGCCTACTCCATAAAGCACAGAATTGTCAGTTTTAGGCAGCAAGTCAGACCTATCTTTCTGAAAATGAACCTTACAAAATCTATATCCTGAGACAGTTCTTACCAGATCCCAGTATTAATATTTAACATTAAACAAATAACCCTAGCTATTAAATGATTTAAATAAACTCATTTAATCAGTCCTGGAAAAAAAAATGTAATGCAACTTCTCTTTCTTTTACTCAGTCTCTCTAGAACTAATCCTGTTACTGCTATCTAAGATTTAAGAGCCTGAAAATATCACCAATTTTTATATCCACGTTTCTGAATATAAGTTCCATTGTATAGGTTCAAACAGTAAAAGTATAAACGGAAAAATGTAAATCTTAAGTAATACTTATTCTGTCCATAAAAGGTATTATTTCACTAGATATCTCTTTCCTTACTGCTTCTGGATTAATATCATACAGATATGAAAAAGGTGAAAAATAGAGAATGGAGTGGAAATTCAACTCGAACTCACATTATTTTACCAAATTCCATCACATGGCTCCTATCCTGCTCAATGTACCGGGGCTTTCTGCTGTCTTTAAAGTAATTTTAAAGTGAAAACTTTAGCATGTATTCAAGTGTGACTGCATACTCAATTAAGCACAGAATTGTCAGTTTTAGGCAGCAAGTCAGACCCATCTTACTGAAAATGAACCCCAGGAAATCTATATCCTGAGACAGTTCTTCCCAGATCCCAGCTACACACCAAGGTCCTGCCCTGTCACAGCACATGGTGCGCAGTTGGAAGAGGTATGATGCAATGTGGGGATATAAAACTGAAAGGGAAAGGAGCAATGAGACAATCAGACCAAGTTTAAAAAAAAAAGAATTCTCGCTTGCGGTAAGTCATTTTGATACATTGGTGTCACAAGATTTTGTGCCCCAGAGCATACAAAGGGAAATTTTAACATCTTCTGAAATTATATTAATCAGAGATCCGATATTTTAAAATTTTAATCATCCCCAGTAGATTGAACTATTTTTTAAGAGAATTCCTAAAAAAGTCAAAGTTTAGCCAGGCATTGTGGCAGGCACCTGTAGTCCCAGCTACTCGGGAGGCTGAGGCAAGAGAATCGCCTAAGCCCAGGAGTTGGAGGTTGCTGTGAGCTGTGTGATGCCACGGCACTCTACCTAGGGCAATAAAGTGAGACTCTGTCTCACAAAAAAAAAAAAAAAAAGTCAAAGTTAATAGTTGTGATTTAAAAATATTCCAATGAAAGTATAATATTCAACATGTATCTAACATACATCTAATTAAACCTATGAATTCAAGGTGATATTTTCACATTTATATGAAATGTGTAAGTCATGAAGGCCAAATTAAGTGGTCTTGAAATGGGAAAATGAATAAGGCATAGGGTAGGAAGACGCAACATACTGAAAATTTGTGTTGTCTCTTAGAGAACAGAAAGGATTCATAACTAGAATCAATAAAGAAGCCAAACAAATCAACAAGAAAAAATCAAACGACCACATTTGAAAAGTGTCCAGAGGATATTCGCAGAAGCTTTTCAAAAGAAAATAATGACCAGTAAACATATAAAATAAAATGCTGAACATCTCGAATCATCAAGGAAATGCAAATCAAAACCATAATGAGATATTCCCTAACTCCAATGAGAATGGCTTTTATCAAAATTTTCCAAAACATCAGATGTTGGTGTGGATATGGAGAGAAAGGAGCATTTAAACATTGCTATCAGGACTGCAAACTGAAACAACCTGAGAAAAATAGTATGGAGAAACCTCAGTGAACTAAAAGCAGAACTGCTATTTGATCCAGCAATACCACAATTGACTATTTGCCCAAAGGAAAAAGGTCAGCTCATCAAAAAGACACGTGCCCTATAATGCTTATTGCAGCCTAATTTACAACCACACTGATGTGGAATCAACCTGATTGTCCACCAATTCATAAGTATATTAATAAACTGTGGCATACGTATACTTTCACATACTACTCAGCTATAAAAAATGGTGAGCTACTACATTTTGTAACAACTTATATGCAACTGGAAACGATTCTTCTTAGTGAATTCTTGCAAGAATGGAAAAACAAACACCACATGCACTCACTGTTAAA
>CAUYON010087093.1:0-14403 GCA_963573935.1 Arctocebus calabarensis
TTTGCATTTCTTTTTCTGCTTTATCAGCATTTTCCTTCATTTCTTCCTTCATTTCCTTGATTGTTTTCATCATCTGTATTCTAAATTCCCTTTCTGACATTTCTAACATTTCCTTATAGGTGGAATCCTCTACAGTATCTACCTCACAACCCCTAGGGGGGGTTGCTCTGGACTAGTTTTTCATGATGCCAGAAGTTTTCTGCTGGTTCTTCCTCATCATTTCTTTTATCTGTTTCCTTGTCCTAATTTTCCTTTCACTTCCTCCTGCTCTTTAAATTGCCGTGCTTCTGGACTAGGGTTTCGATGAGTCCTTTTGGTACAGGACCAGAGGATGAGAAGATTGATGAGCAAGAAGGAAAAAAAGAAAGAAAGGGAGAAAAAAAATAGAAAGAAAGAAAGAAAAGAAAAAGGAGGAAGGAGAAGGGGTGGGTAGAAGCAACTATTGACCAAAAGTAGAAAGGCACAGAAAGAGGGGGACGGATGCAATATAGGTATACAGTAGGGTACTTTGACCCAACCTTAAGAGCCCCCAACCTCTGGGGGTGCCTGGTTGGGTGATTAGGTCAGCAGCTCTTTGCCAGCCTGTTTGGACACAGTACCCAACCTCCACTAAGTAAAGAGGGAAGACAAAAATGCAATAAATCAAATCAAAACAAGGAAACCAAAAACTTTATAGGATAAGATTGGAGGAAAAAAAACAATGACTATGGGTAGAAACACTAGCAAAGTTGAAGTCTAATTGTTGAAAAAGCAACAATGAAAAATTATATTTAAACTAGAAAAATGAAGCAATAAAAAAAGAAAAGAAAAATCTTTAAGGAAAATGTTGAAACGAAAAATAAAACAACAATAACGAAAACAAACAAACAACAACAACAAAAAAAAACACAAAACAAAACAAAACCAAGAAACAAAGCAGTACATATATCTTGCTGATATTGTCTCGGCAAGAGGTGATCTTCTGGGGTATGATATGTTAATTGCAACGTTGATATGGCTGAATAAAATGGAGACCGGAGGCCTCTAATGATTTCTCAAACCCCACAGGGTGGAGAGCTTAAATCCTCCTCAGCCTGTTTAGAAGGCACTTCAAATTGCTAACTTGGGCTAAGCAGAAGCTTTCCTAGGAACGTGCTTGTGGCTGGGATCACTCCTTAAGTGGCTATCCACTTACCCAGTGTGCCAATACGGGTCTCACCCAATGCCCCTGAGGGCTAAGGCTGCAAGGGGTCTCAGTCCCTGCCTTTAGGCTGCTCAGTCACCAGATTACTTGCTCCCACCCGATGCTTGCTCTGCAACCCTGAGGGTGGAGCTTGCCGGGGCAGTTCTCCTATGATGGCTCCACACAGCCCACAACCAAACACTGGTAGCTCTGTCTGGCTTGGTGGCTCAGTCTGGAGCCCCAGACAACACTCAAAGACCCCCGCACTCTTGCCCCAGTTCTCCCAAGGCAGTTCAACTGAGTGCCAAGTCCAAAAGAAACCCAAACATCTCACAGGGAAGACCTTTCCAGTTTGCAATCTCACTGCTGCTGTAGCCACAGCTGCCAGCAGGATTAGACTGAACAAACACACGCAAGCACTTGCCAGATCTCCACTGCTTTTGCCTTCCTCAGGGGGTCCAGAAGTCTCACGCTGTCTCCCTGTGTCTCCAAAGAGCTGTTTTCACGCAGATCTCACCAGCCAGAGATAACTGAATCTTCTCTCCCCAGTCTCACCATGCCCAGTTGCAAGGAAGCTGTTGCTGGGCTGCCATCATGGCTCCTCCCCAAAAATTACTATTAGTTTTATTATCAGTTTCTTAATTGTTTTGGTCAATACAGAAATCTTTTTATTTTTTTCGAATTAATATAAGGGCACATACAATTAGTCCACTTCACTTGAATTTGTGAGGCAAAGTCTAAATTGTAGCTCTGTCCCTCACACAGAAAGTGTGCCATATACCTGCACATTGTTCCCACTGGGAAGGAACCTATCAACTGTCCCCTACCCTCTTGTTAGATTCAATTGAGTTTTTCAGTCATGTGAGCACATGGTTGTTAATCTACAAGTTTCAAGTTAGTATTGAGTACATGTGATATCTATCTTTCCATTCTTGTGAGTCTTTACTTTGCAGAGTGTTTTCCAGATCCATCCAAGATGTAAGAAAGGATACAAAATCTCCATTTTTTATGGCTGAATAGTATTCCATTCCAGAGTGTTTTCCAGATCCATCCAAGATATAAGAAAGGATACAAAATCTCCATTTTTTTATGGCTGAATAGTATTCCATGGTATACAGTGTTGAATGAGATGGTTCCTAGAGCTATGCAGACATATAGTACCTCATACCATCTCCCTTTTCCTACCTTCTTCCTGTTAAAAAATGCCAGCAGCAGCCTCTCCTGGTAGGTGGACAACCTCAATGTTAACTGCTCTTACACATTTCCAAACACTCCTGTGTAGGTTAGTATTGCCCTCCTCCCTTAACAAAACCCCCTAAATAATGCTCAGGTATTTTAGTAAACCTTGTAATATGCCTAGTGCATCTACTCCCCCCACCTCTTCTCCAAGGTGCCATCTAAGCTTTATAGACAAAGGGATTAGTGAGTATCCTTAAATCAGTGCTCTGGTCTCCAAGACAATGGTCATTACTCAATTAACTGGCATTAACAGTAATATCAACAACTCATATCATTCATAAGATGGTCTCTACATATAAGGTCAACCCTTGTTGAAACATGCTGAAATGAATATTACTCTCAAATGTAGCACTTCCAGTCTGGCCTGATTGCACAATTGATTTGTCCAATTTTGCCCCGGTAACAAAGGAAGAAATATTCTTATTGATTCTGTGCAAAAATCACATTGCTATGAAAGCAAGGAGACAGTTGTTTCTCAATTCTTAGTTGTCAGTGAGACTGAGATCCCAAAGGCAAGGAATATGACTTTGAGGATTTGAAATTGTTTCAGAAGAAAAGGAAAGGAATCTCCCACATAGTCACAAAAAAACAGAACACAAATAATACCAAAAGTATTCTGAATAATCACATTGCAATTTCTCTCTTTCGTTTATTAAGTCCATCGTTACTAGTTATTACAATGAACCTTGGTTCAACAGTTGGATGACGAAGTATGACTTCTGGAAAGTAGAGTCCTGGGAATTCTGACTTGGTCCCCCTGGTACAGCCTGAAAGTTTTCTAAGCAATCTTGTCTTGGAAGAGCGTACCCAAGAGTCTACTCTTTGCAATAACTACAAATTGGAGTACTGGTATTGCCTTCTCTACAGGGGTCAGCAACTATCTTTTTTGGAGACACAAAGACTAACCTGCTGCCTAAAATAGGGTTTTTAGATAAGTCTCAGAGGCAGGCAAAGACTGAGCATTTCTTCTGATTTGACAGTTCTTCCAATGCAACTCTTATAATAGTATTGAGCTAATTAAGAAATATGGAGCTCACCAAATGATCTAATTTTTTTCTAGCATCTGTCTAGTGCTAGCACCTGCTGTAACAAAGAAATATACCCTTCAGATGTTCTGACTGGGACCTCCTAGTGTTAACTCCTTCAGATCTTCCTCAAACCCAGTTCATACACTTCTTGGGGGTGGTCCAAGGACCAAGGCCCAAGCAAGGTTGTGGTACAAGGGCCCAAAATTTCACCTAATGTGAAACTTTTTTAATAGGTAATCCTTGCTGTGGACCTCTCTATTGGGTTTTCAGAGACTTTCAGATTTGCGTTATGGTGTGTTCAGCTTTCTTACTCAATTTGTTTTTCTGCCTTTTCCTTTCACAGATGTTCCTCTCTAATTAACTTTTATACTTCTGTGTCTCAGTGTTTGCTTCTCAGCAACACAGTAGTACCAGGAATGACCATAAAAAGAAAATGGTAAGTTGAGATTTTAAGACTAGATCCCTCATTGCCTGAATGGCAAAGAAGAGCCCACCCCAGGTGGTATGTGAGATGCAATTAGTTTCTGATGCAGTACAGCAGTCCAATCAGTAAAACTTTCCACTGGAAGAGAACACTAGAACACATTCCTAGATAAGGAAAAGTTTATGGAGGCTGGGGCACTCTCTTGGGATATAGGATTAAAAATCCTGTGGAGGATCCAAGAAAATGGAGTGAACTTTCTGCTAGGGTGACTCTAGACACCTGAAGGAAGTAATACTACCTGATAAAGAAAGTTAAAATGCCTAAATTGCCATGGCTTACCCTGAAGGAAGGAAGTAAAAAGTAGAGAAAGATGAACATGCCGGAATGTATGAGAAAATCTATCAGAAAATTATTTTCCATTGGAGGGCTGAGTGGACACATTATTCCCTAGGACCATCAAGAATTTGCTAAACAGTACATCATCATTACCAAGATGTCCAGTGCTGACTTTTCTCTGTAAGTCAGGGCTTTCTTTGGGAGAGGATGTCTTGAAACTTGGCTCATGCAACAGAGGCTGAGGCAATACTTGACCCCCAAAGCTATGGAGTCACAATTATCATAGCAACCAGCAGTTTCAGAGCAGCAGCCAAAAGGAGTTGCAAAGGTGGTTAATAAATACAGTGTCATTAGGAACAAAATATAAGGGCATCCAATGAGGGTACTACTTAATACAAATAATTAACAGAAAGAATGGATGGTCAGGAGGCTCAAGGTGGTTACTCCAATTAAAACGTCACAATCTCTTGCCCAGTACCTGGATCTCTGACAGTTTTCAAGACATCAATTGAGACTTGGATGGGTCTCAGAAAAAAAGACCTTGCAACAGTGTGCCAAGTATATAATATAATGATTCCCTTGGTCATTCCCCAAAGAGATCCAATTCCATTTACTTTAAATGGAGTACCCTTAGAAAAGAGAGAATCCACAGATCTTTGAAACTACAGGATACAAAGTCAGATTTATGGACTTCTGAAACACATGAAGGCTATTCTCCTGGAATGGATATACATAGAGGTCATGTCCATGAATCTGTCCACAGTCTGTCTCACATGGGGCCACTAAGTTTACAAGATAAACCCACTGGACATTGACCTAGTCTTTATGTGTATATTTGGGATTCACATACTTCACACTTGAAGTAATTTCCATAAGTGTCCTTGGTTTTTTTGAATGCTATCATAGTGAGGAAGGCTAACAAGTCTTTGAAACTGCCCTGCTTATGCAAGAGGGTAAATCTAAAACAATATCACACGCCAAGGGGATGGTAGAGATAAATTGTATCCATATGAATTTCAAGAATGCAGGAATTATAGACCTCTTCACATCTCCATTATGCCCCTGAAGAAACCAGATTAGTCTACACAGGTTCACCAAGTAGGAGCCCCAGTTGCAGTTGTCATGCCAAGCATAGTATCATTGCTAAAGCAGGAGAGTATGTCCCCAGGTATGTGGTATGCAGCCATTAATTTGGAGAATGCATTCTTCTCCATCCTAATCAGGAAAGTCAATTAGAAATAGTTCATGCCCACATGAAATAAACAGACATCAATATGCATTGAAGCTTCTGCCCCAGAGCTATGTTAACCCTTCTACTTTCTGTCATAATATAGTACAAAGAGATCTCTATTCTGCAGGAAATACTGTAGAATATAATATTGTTCTGTTATATTAATGACATGATGCTGATCAGTCAGGTCAAGCAAGAAATGACTAGCATGCTGAATGTTTGTGCTTCAGAGAATGAGAAATGAGCCCTATGAAGAATCAAAGACCCTTAAAAGTTTTAAGAGCCTAATTGTCAGAGTACTGCTTGGACATATCTTTCAAACTAAAACAAAAATTGCTGCATCTTATATCCCTTCCAAGAAAGGAGAAAGCTTTGGCTAGGAGGCTGCTTTGGGTTCTGTAAGCAACATACTCCACACGTAGGAATATTTTTCTCACTCATATACCAGGTGACATAAAGCTGTTAGCTCCGAAATTTGGCACAAGAAAGGATCTGTAGCAGATTTGAGTTGTGTTGCAAACAGCCTTGATACCTGGGCTGTAATATCTGTCAGATTCTATGATGTTAGAGATGTCAGTGATCGAAAAAGAGTGGAATGAAATTTATGGGTATTTTAGTAGGAGAATCACAGCTCAGGTGTTTGGGTTTCTGGATCAAGGTGCTTTTGTCATGTTGATACAGGACGTGTTTGACGATGTAACACTAAGTGATACAAAATGAAATGTGCCTTGCTGGACCCACCATGTCAAAAGTTCTGGGAAGCCCAACTACAATCCATCATAAGATGAAAGTGTTACATTTAGGACGAAGCACAAAAAAGACTAAAAGGCACTTTACATGAGAAGACAATGCAGAATTAGACATCACCCATCACCTATGCATCAATGTCTTTCCCTCAGCCCATACTGATGATCATGGAGGCAGAGTGTGAGATCTTGAACGAGAGAAAAAAATGGCTGAGCTTAATTTATGGATGGGTTGGCTAAAAACGTGGATGAAAGCTGAAATTGGGCAGCAGCTATATTACAGCTACATCACTGAGAAATAGCTTTGAAGATAAACAGTCTTCCTCTTGGGAAGAGCTTTGAGTGGTGCACCTGGACATCCACTTTGTGTAGAAGAAGTGGCACAAGGTTAGAATATAAATATATTTATTTTAGGAAACGGCAAACAGCCTGGCTGGCTAGTCTGAAGTCTGAAAAGAAAGAGGTCATGCAGGGGTCTATCCGTATGCAGCCCACCTACCACAACTGACCTACCTACTTTCTGCTTCATCTGAAGTTCAAGCTTTCATGCTGAGCCCTTGACGTGACAACTTTTTTTTTTTTTTTAGGAAATCAAATGGACACTTCAAGGCAAATAGACTACGTTGAGATTTTTTTTATCCCAGAAGGGGTAGCAGTTCTACCTCATGGGAGCAGAGTACGTATCTGGGATATGCATTTGCACTTTTATGCTCACCAAGATTCATACGGCACCAGTATCTGTGGACTTACACAATGCTGATTCATAGGCATGGGATACAATATAACACAGAATACAAAGAGGACCCACTCTACAGAAAAAGTGGTGCGGCACGAGGCTTTTGGTCAAACTGTTTTAAAGTGTCTGGAGATCTCTTTCTTGTCAATATGCTCAGGGAAGAATGTCAACCATGGACTGCATTTTATTTCATTTTATTGCTAACTGTAGAGAAACAGTTTTATACAAACGTTACGTTTTCGAAATCTTACCAGATGTCCAGAGAAAATGTACCGAAAGTATTCGCAGATGCTTCTCTGTAAGAACTACAATTCCCAGCGTACATTGCGTGAACAGCCGCCCTCTCAATTGCGCTTTCGTAATTTCCGTCATCACAGGCGGTGGATGCTGGACTTCGTAGTTTGTGTCAGCTTCTCTTTTTTGTCTACGTCTTGGTAAGGAGAAGATGTAGCCGGATAGACTAATTTCTGTCTGGCACTATGCTGTGGTATTTAAAATAAATTAACAGGACGACGTATCAAAGCCAATTCGTGTCAGCTTTTCATGTATTTCATGCTCCGCCTTCTTCCCACTGCCGGTGCCCGGGAAGGGGAAGTGACGCACATCCGGTGTAATGGCGGCGCGGTGGAGCTTCAGGTAATTATCGAACTCCGTGGACCCGCCGAAGGCAGACGTCTTGGGGTGGCGGGTTGCTGGATGGGGTGGGAAGTGAAAGAGGCCCAGGAGTGGGTGTAGGCGGGGTAATATGGCTGTGAACGTCCTGGGGCGCGCGTGGGTCTCCTCCCGCCATGAGCGGGCCTGCGAGATTGGCGTGTGCGAACGGGTCGGCCGGGGAGTCACAGCCGGTGGGGAGTGGGCGGCGGTGAACTCGCTCTCCGCCTGCGCGGATGGACCTAGCTTTTTAGGGAGGTTCCTCAGCCTGTCTCTTTGTCCGTATTCCCGAATCCAGCACCAACACTGGTTCTCTCGCTTGTGATGTACATTGGGTTTCGGGCGCAGATTACTTAGACAAGAGCCTCTGGTTCGAGTCGATTGCGCTTGACAAGCACCGTTCCCTAGTTTTCGGTTCGTAGGGCTGAAAGGATGATATAAACGAGCTATAGTTGTTTAAAAGGTAGTGGAGATACTGTCACTCTTATTTCTCTTTCCGGTGTTATACCCCTATAACTGCTTTAAAATATCAGTCGCTACCATTTATTTGTCCGGTAAATACGGCTATCTTCAAGTATTTAATTCTGGGGACACTTCGTCTCTCATTTAGTGGTATCCTTTTTCATTCCATAACTACCTCCAATAGGATGATAACTTCCAAATTTGGGTTTCCAGGATCCATCTCTCTACTTTGGATCCCACAGTATACTTACATGTATCGGTAATGTAATAGTTTAATTTCGCTGAGTCTGACTGTAGTAACCACTTTAACCATTTTCATATAATCCTCACAGTTCTTTAAAGTAAGTGGAGAACGAAGGATTTTTGAGACATCCTTTTGCATGAAGAAGTAACTGATTTAAAGTGTGCTAAGGTTTCCTTTGCATTTTTAGGTTTTCACAGAAACCTAAAATACCAGATAAACAAGCAAACTTGATCTTCAGAAGATAAGTTAGCCTGTTTTTTCCTTATCTGTATTTAGACTTTCCTTGTTTTAGGGTTGCCTGTGAACATAGGAGTTAATATAAATTATCATCCATGATGGAAAGGTAGAATTTGAATTGATATTAAAAGTACAGTTTTGACAAGGAGAAACATTGATACAAGCCGTATCTTTAGAAGGAAGCAAGCTGCTTGTGTTGGTGTTGGGTATTGGACTTGTAATCCAAAGATTTCAGTCTTAGGTTAGCATTTATTAGGTTTACCACTTGAGGCAAGTTTCCTACCATCTCTAGTCTTAGCTTCTTTATCTGAAAAAATGTGATGATAATAATTCTCCTTGTTCCTTAATTCTGTTCTTTGGTTCTGCATATTGCTCTTCAGCTTTTAAGTGTCAATGCCACCTTTAGGGGAGTCTTTACCAACTCTTTTGGCTGGGGCTCTGAGTCTCTGTCTTGCTCATGCTTTAGAGGTCAAGAACCTTGATCTAATACCCTGGCCTAGTGCTTCCAAAAAATATAATCTTCAGAGTGAGTAGTATCATTAGCTTCTTGAAACTTGTTAGCAAATGTAAATTATTGAACTTCACCCCAAAAGCTGGGGGTTGGGGGCCATCAGTTTTTTTTTTTTTACCAAACTATCCAAGAGGCTTTCATGCCAGTAATTTGAGATATACCACTCTAGCTCTTCCCCTAAGGATATGCTATATTTTACTTTTCCTCACCCGTCTCAGAATCAGATTTGCTGCCCTCCTTGCTCCAAAGTATTTGATCCTTGGCCAGGCAGTATTTATTATTATGCCACCACATCCTTCCCCACTTTGAATCTTTTCTGGATCAACTTTCTTAGCTCTTTCAGCTTTCCCAGCTGCTGAGTTTAGAGGTTAATTCTCTTCCCTGATAATTGTACATTGCTGAGTGACCTAAAGTGGCTTGTACCTGAGACCACAGTGACACATTGTATATTTGAAATACCCTTGTCTTTTTTTTTTTTGAAATACCCTTGTCTTAACTTGAACAATATTTTTTGTTTATTACCCACTTGTATTTAGACTGAATTTTGTACTACCTGGTGCGTTCTTAACTTTGTTGTGGCTTTTTTCTAGCTGGCTTAGAGGTAGAGAAAGAAGTGGTTATAGGTAATACAGCTGATTCTACTGATGACTTTGAGGGCTTCATGGTTGAATTTCCCTACTTCTCTATATAAGTCAGAATCCTACCATGGGAAGGTGATGGAACAGTAAAGCCTCAGGCATACCACTTTCAGCAAACTTCCACACTTATACATATTTCCGAAATGGACATTGGAAGAGACATTTCAATGATTACAACAAAACACAAACTTTCAAAGCATTTTCTTCAAAAAATAGTGTATCAGGAGAGGAAGCATATTAAAGCAAGTTTTTGCTATTTGTAACCAGCCTAAGTCCTTCACAGGGGAACAGATACCAAAAAGGGAGTATGGACTGACTTGGCCTGGAGATAATATTGAGAGCTCTTGTGATGTAGAATGGGTTAGCTAGTGAGGAAGTCTGAGACCCAGGGGACTCATGTTTAACCTGTCTTTGAGCTTAACTCATAAATGTATCAAGCTAGGCAAAGTTCAGCACTTCCACCTGAAAAGTCACCTTGTGAATCCTTCCCTTAATTAGTTCACCAAGACAGATTATTCTTACACCTGGTGGCAGGAGCCTCTGTGGTAGAATGTAGTGTTTTGTGTCAAGGAGCTACTCTAAATTTCTCTATGGAGGCCAACAACACTTCCAAGTTTTCTTTAAACTGGAATATGGTTCACTAAATGACTCTCCAATTAATCAGAAAGGGCATTTTCAAAGCTGTGCTGTGAGAGTTGGTAGAATGTATTCAGCCTGTATACTTAATTAGATAATCTAAGAAAGAGATTTGGGATGTTGGGGGGAGTGGTGTGAATGTATGATCAAGACATATGGCATACTCAGTAATTAGGTTTGTTTTTGTAATTTGAAAGAACTACACCTTCAGGGTTACATTTCCTTTTGCAATGCTGCAAAGGAACTGTTTTTTTTCCCCATGTTACTTAATGAAAGTTTATTCAAGCTACTTTCCAGTTTAACATGGCGTGAAGACAGATAGGGGATGGAACCTAAGAGTGCTGTCTTGAGCAGGTGCTAACAAAGAGCTTGGTATTCCAAGAAGTAGGAGTTAATAGATAGGACAAGGCTGCTCTTGTATTCTTGTATTCCTTGATAAGGAAGTTTGCAAAATGGCATTATAGGGAGTTCTATGTGGGAAGAAATAGGAATAATCATCAAAACTCCACACTTGTCCTTTTTGATTTTATTTTAGAACTAGAACCTATTAAGTGGCAGGCACTGTCCTAGGTTCTGGATAGATAGTAGTGACCCAGAACCTCCAGGATCCAATGTTCTCTCATACAAAGCCTTTTATACTTCATAGCTTCATGAGTCTCTCATGTTTTATTTCATTCATATTTAATTTTCCATATATATCCTGTAGTCAAAGAACTTGGAATCCCTCATATTCTCTTCTGTCTCTTTTCTCAGTTACAGAATCACCTTTTCATTTATAATTTCTTTTTGTCCTTCAAGATTCAGATTCAAGACCCACTTCTTTCTGTATGTCTCAGACTCAATTAGTTATACCTCTTCTTTTCTAGTAGTATTATGTTAATAACGTTGCTGTTTCACCCAGTGGTGGGGAACCTGCAGCCTCGAGGCCATATCTGGCCTACCAGATCACCAAGTGCAGCCCCTTGATCAAATCCAAACTTCACAGAAATTTGGATTCAGTCAAAAGGCCACACTCAAGGATTGTTGTTGCCTTGTGTGCTGTTTAACATACATAGCAGAAATGCCATAGTTGATCTTCTCTCTACATTGACCACCTCAAGCTGACCTGATTTTCATAGACTAGACATGTACCACATGTATGTGTCAGTACATTAGACCTACTTCCTTATGTTGACCGCCTCCATATGTTGACATGTCTGTTACATTCCCTTGGGTGATCAAGTTACAGAGATTGTACTGTGTGTCTCCCCACTCTACATAAGTACCAACCACCTTTACTTAAAAGAATATGACCATACTTCTCTTTTCTTTGCAAATACTTTTCTTTTTCTTTCTTTTTTTTTTTTGAGATGGAGTCTTACCTTACTCTGTTGGCCAGGCTGCTCTCATACTCCTGGGTTCAGGCAGGAAGCTTAGGTTCCACCTAAGCCTTCTGAGTCACTGGGACTTGGGACTATAGGCATGCACCAGCCATCTTCTCTGGCTCATGAGTACTTTTTGAAGCAGTTAATATAAATGTAATGTAATAATATAAATTATTACAGTTCATGTAATACTGTATATTAACACTGTACTCAACATTATTCTAAGTTCATGGTTTTTGGTCTTTTTTTTTAATATATATACAAAGGTTTTCAATTGTTTCAGCCTAACAAAGGCTTTTCTGCATTCAGTGGGTGATAAAAAAGTACTATAGCTATTTTTTCAACAGAAGACTTTTGTTAAGCAAAGTGCTATGGGGTATGATATAGGTTTGAAATTTAAAGATCTATTTCATCTTTATTACCATGAAAATGGGTATAAATCACTAGACTAAAAAATAATGATGCAATGAATGAGATACTAGGGTTATTGAGAAAAGTTAAATCCTGCTGTCAGGCAGCTGAGCTGTGAACTAAGGAAGGCATGGGGAAACTAAAGCAAGATGATGTGGTGAAATATTTAAAATTAAATAATTTTATGCTTGGGGGGTCACCACAACATGAAGAACTATATTAAAGGGTCTCAGCATTAGGAACGTTGAGAACGACTGCCCTAGGAGGATATAAAGACAAGGTATTGAAGGTTTAGTAGCAGGAAGGGTGTCCCTTAGGGTCTGATTTATTCATTAGCAGACGGATTGGTACTGAGGAACTCTTTTACTAGAAAAGGCTAATATACGGAGGCACATTGAGGTAATAGGTATAGAGACAAAATTTCCATTTTAAGAACTTTAGTAAAAGACATTTGGAAAGTATGAAGTAGTATTGAATATATTGTAATGGAAAGAACTTTTAATTTGAAAGCCTGGGTTTTCCTATAGGGAGCTTTGCAGCTATTTGAAAGGATTCTTTTATCCTGGATGGATGGAATACCTGTTAGTAGTGTACATATGGAATTTATATTTATAGAGGCAAGTTGGAAAGATTCTTATAACCTTGTGACAAATTTAGTTAGAGAGGTCAAAAACAATTCATTTGCTTCTAAATTGAAGCCAAGGTTGTCTCATGATGGGATCTTCCCTAAATGGAGTCTTCCATCAACCTCATACACAATAGAACCTGCTCCCTACATTGACCATCGCCTTGAGTTAATTTAATTTTCATTGACCAGCCATGCATTACATTTACTTATCAGTATAATAGGCTGAGCTCCTCATGTTGGCCACCTCTATATGTTGACCAGTTGGTTACAGTCCCTTGGGTGGTAAGCTGATAAAGGTTCTACTGTTTTATTCAGTTATAGAAAGGATTGTGCGGGGAGTGGGGGGCAGGTTTACTTCTCCTGTTAACCAAGGGGTATAATCAGTAGGATTTGGTTATGTACTGGGAGTGAAGAAAAGGAAATTGCCACTTGGAAGCTTTATAGATCATGCTTTAGAGGAAGAGCTGGTTTGAGGTGAGGAGAAGAAATGAGTTCCTGTTTGGATGTCTCAATTCAAAGTGCCTTTAGGGCATCTCTACAGGACACATAATGATTTAGAACTCTAAAGAGAAGATTGGGCTGCAGTGAAAAGTTGTTCTCACGTGTCAGTTGAAGCTGTGGTATTAGAAAAATATGGAGGACGAATAAAGACTATTCATTTATTTAAAAATTAAGTATTGAGAGCCTCCAGTGTTGGGAATGTAGCAATGAACAAAAAAAGACAAAAATCCATGAGCAAAGATTAAACTTAAAGGGATATACTAAATGTTAAAGGGGTGAAGAGAGGAGGAAAAGGTGGTATCCCTTAAGTCTGGAAGTGAGAACTTCAAGAAGGGGATTAGTAGTAGCAAATGCTACAGTAGTGTGAGATAAAAGAAGGAAGTTGCCCCAGATTTGGCAACAAGAAGGTTTTTCTGTAACCTTGGTAAAGGCTGTGGAAATAGAATGCCAGTTACAATAGTAAGAGGTTTTAGTGGGAGGTTAAGAATAGAGACAGCAGTGTGGGCTACTCAAAAACATCTCAGCTGAGTAGGGAAAAAGAAGAACTAGAGAGGGCACACAGTAAAGGGAATTTGCTCCATAAATTTCATAGTTTATTTTTAAATTAATCAGTAAAGAAGTTCAACTTGTAGCGTTTTTCTTTAAAACTAACTCAAGTGGACATGTTTGCTTTGGCAGTACATGCACTAAAACTAACTCACATGGAAATCAATACTATACTGTAAGTCAAGAGCTAGCTGATTGGATTGTTAAACTAATAAAAATAAACAACTTCCTGTTCTCATAGATCCTAAATCCCAGTGAAAGGGAGCACACTGGGGTCCCAGAGCACACTAAGTACACTTCCTATGTACCCAAAAACAAACAAAAAGAATTAAAAATAATTTAATAGTGTATCTAAATGATTATAGCACTCCTTGGTTGCTGAAATACAGACTAATAAGGACTAGCTTCATGATGAAGGGAATGAATGGGGACTAATACCTCGTCCCCATTTATGATGGGTAGTTTTCTTTTCTTTTCTTTTCTTTTTTTTGAGACAGAGCCTCAAGCTGTCACCCTGGATAGAGTTCTGTAGCATCACAGCTCACAGCAACCTCCAATTCCTGGGCTCAAGCGAGTCTCTTGCCTCCACCTCCCAAGTAGCTGGGACTATAGGCACCCGCCACAATGCCCGGCCATTTTTTGGTGGCAGCTGTCATTGTTGTTAGGCGGGCC
>CAUYON010087094.1:0-14399 GCA_963573935.1 Arctocebus calabarensis
AGTCAGTCAATACTTTATCACATTCAATGGCAAGTTGCCCCCCACTGAGCTACTGGAACCTTTTCCCTATGAATTCATGGCACAGTAGATGAAAATAATAGCCCACTACTACTGTAAAAATGTTTCTTGTTCATTCACTAAAACTGTGATTTTTTTTCCCCCACAAAGAAGTATTAAAGCAAATTTTCATGTGTCATAAAAAAAAAAAAACTCAAGGCTCTTCTCTTCTTTTCAGTTCACAAGAAACAACTGAGCATCAGATTTATGTGAGTTAAGACACAGTTCTGAACTGGCTGGTGGCAATGTGCTTGCTAATTATTATAAAATCTCAGCATTTCTGGCCAGTTATCTTATCTGGCTACCTGGACGAAATCTTCTGTCTCACCTCAGGAATCCCCATTCTCCTCCAGAAAAGACTGTCAAGCTTGTAACCTGAAAAATCTTTCCAAATGACCTGCAGGTGTGGAGGCTAATAAAGAATTCAATGTGAAATATTAATGTCCCTCTCTGAAAATGAACTCTTGACTGTGTCAAGGCCCTCACCAGCCTTGCCCATGTGGCTGCTGCTGTCTATGTTTTATTGTTATTGACACTATTTAGCCAGACTTGAGACTGCCCTCCAAAAGCATCCCTCCTCTCCCACCCTCAAAGTCATTAATGTTCATCTTATGACCTTGGAGATGATTAAAGGATGATTTCTATTCCCCTCTAGTCATTTGTCATTTTGCCTTGGATCATAAAAGCCTAAGGTAGGTTTCCAGGGAGATTTAATCAGGTGACTGGAGTGGAATTTTACAAGATGTGTCTACAGAGATAAAGGGGTGTGAAAAAAAGATGATGTGGTTAGACAGACCCCAGTTTCTGCCATTTCCTGGCTGTGGGATGAGGACCAAGCCCCTACTCCTCTGAGTCTCAGTCACTTCATTTGTGGCATGTGTGATTAGCAAGCTGATTGTCATAAACAAATCAGGCACAGGTGTGGCCACAGATAGCAGGTGTTCCTTGAGTTCATCCTCCACTCCTCACCTTTAACGGTGCCTTCAAGTACTGTCACTCTAACAGTAACTGCTTCCCATGAGGGTAAAGTCTGGTGCCTACAGAGACACAGCTCCAGATGCCTCCAGAAGGCATTTAGAGTAGTCTGAGGGTCAGAGGTAGGAGAGTGGTGGTTGTGCTCTGCAGGAGATTTTATGCACAGATGGGGCACATTGACCTATTCTGTCTCTTGGAATTATTTGCTTCGTAAAGTCCCCACACCCTGTAGCCACTGAAACATGAGAATGGCCAACCTACACGAAGTCCTGGTCAGCCTCAGTCTGGCGTATTGTTCTATAACCACTGACAGGTTAAGGGACCACCCTTGGAATAGAAGAGGTGTCCTTGTTGGTTATAACTGTGCATGTCAGGAAGAAATTGACATTTTGAGCAGCGGTGCTATGCAAGGGACTGAAGGATGGTGAATAAATAAAACACAGATTCTCTGTCACAGTATGAGAGGAGTCGTATTAGGATTGTCTATATTGTGCTATGAAAGAGGGATTTTTTTTTTCAACCAGAAATGCAGAGTAGGGCGGGCCTAAACTGAGATAGGGCACCAGCAGGCTCAGCTCAATGAAGAGTCTCTGATAAAACAGAAGGTGGTGGAGAAGCTGGTCAACACCAGTTAGCACCAAAATGGTGGTGAAAACAACTCCAGGTTACCCTTGCTGCTCATAACACCCAGCTGATAACACATTAGCCTGACAGAAGATACTCCCCCACACACAGCATGACAGTGTACAAATGCAGCCACTCCTCCTGGAAGTTATGCTATGTGGCTTAAAAAGAGTAGGAACCCTTGGTTTCAGGAACTCCTCACCCCTCTCCCAAAACTCTTATGAATAATTCTTCCTCTGTTTAACACAAATTTAAATAGAAGTTATAACATAAGGCCCGGAAACACAGAAGGCACCACTCCCTGGTGCTCTGAGAGAGCCACTGCTCTGCCCATGGAACAGCCTTCCTTCTGTTTCTTCCCTACTTCAGGAGGACTTCACTTTCACTTTACTCTGTCAGCTCACGATTGAATTCTTTCCTGCACAAAGGCAAGAAGCCACTTGGCTGCCAGCCTGACCTCAGTTTGGAGGTCTACTTTCCTGTATCCAAACCATGTAATTTAGGGTTGGGCACTCAGGGTGTGTAAGAGTTTACTAGAAAGAAGGGCTGACTAGATTGAGGGGGGAGGATGAGCAAGAACCCAGAGGAATAGGCAAAGTGGGACAGGGGGGAGTGGGGGAGAGTCTGGAAAGATAATTTGGGCAAGATGGTAATAAGCCTCACACATAATCCTAAGGTGTCCTGGCAAAAGGCTGTCACTAACATTTCTTAGGCAGAAAATGACATTATCAGATCGATTTATCTTGAACACCCACTATTCTTCATATTTGAGAATGTGATTATCAAGTTTATTCTCTCATGAAAACATTAAACATTATATTGTGGTTTAGCAGTATGAAGTATTTTCTCATTTATTATAGCGTTTTTAATTTACGTGAGTTATAATGTAACACATGCAAATCAATGATGTATCAGTTAGTGCCTTTTTATTGGAAACAAACAAACTAAAAAACCTGTTCTGCTGAAATTTGAAGAGATAACTGAAGACTCTACCAAAGGGCAGGAGTGAACAGCCAGGGGCTCCAGGGCACATGAAAAAATACTCTGTCCTCAGAGGATCCCAACGTGGAGATAAGTCAGCCCCAATCATTTTATTCTAGTGTCCATTTTTCTTACACTTCACATTATTTAAAACATAAAGACAAACATAGAATAGAATAGAATAGAATAGAATAAGCAACTGTGTTCCTGCACCCAGTACTACCGGGTCATGACATAGCACCACATCTGTTTTATAAAGTATTAAAGATATCATACAATAAAGGTTCTGTGTGTTCCCTCTTGTCTTATTCTACTGTATTTCTCTGTCCCAAAGGTCATGAAAACTATTATCTTTTACATTCATGCTTTTATTATTTTTGTTATATACGGATATATAAAAAGTACATTCTATTATTTTGTGATTTGCCTCTTTTGCTCAACATTTTCATTTTGAGTTTCAGTCAAATCGATTCATTCAGGCTTAATTCATTCATTTTTACAAAGCATAATACCCTCTAAATATGCCCATTTCCTCCTTCTCCCTCTACTCTTTGTCCCCTTTCTCTCTCGTTCTCTCATTTTGGTTTCTTAAACTACGGGACCAGATCCTGACATGGAGAGTTGTAAGGCTTATTAGTAAGTATTCTCAGAAGATACAAGGAAGAAAGTGAAGACGGAAAGCCTGAGAAGAAGGAGAAGCTGAATTGAGATATGGCTGCAGCAGAGCGCTCAGCCCATCCCACAGGGAGATTTTGAACATAGAATAACATTCAGTTGTGCCCAGTTGCAGAGAAGTGGCCCAAGCTGATTAGCAACTGTGTCCCTGGGAGGGAGCATAAGCTCAGGCAAACAGTTCTTACTGTAGCAGGACAATTCCCAGGGAGGGGCTCAGCCATGGGCATTGGCACCTGGAAATCTAAGCACTGCAGAAGGGTGTGCCCACCTGAAGAGGGGATCTGACAGAGCACTGAATCCCCACTGTGGACTGCCTGATGTGATTCTGTGACACACAATGCTTATTCTATCCTTCTTCTACTGAACTTGTCATAATTGAGAGTCCAGAAAGCTCAAAATGATATTCCTTGGCCTCAGTAAAAAGTGGTGTTGTGGATGTGGCTCTGTTTGGCTAACCAGATAGATGCACTTGTGTGAGACTTGAAAGGAAGGTGCAAGATGGAACCTTTGATTCTGTCCCCGCATCTGCTGGGCAGAGATTCTAGACTCTGTACCAGAGACAGTAGAGACTTTCTGTCTAGGAAATACTAGCACTGTGGGTGTTCAGTAACAGCCTGTGGGGCATCCACCCTACAAGGGCAGGTCACGGCAGGGGTAGCATGTTCTAGAATCAGCAACTGCAGCTTCCGATCTTGGCAGGTTCCTTCCTGCTGTGGCCATAGCAGGTTGGTTCTGAGGTCCCAGATACGCTGATCTTGGGGGAGGCAGCTGTTTTTTCAGAGTGTGACTCTGTAGGTCTTTCCTGAGACCCCTAGTCCATTGGTTCAGCCCTTCCTTTAATGATTCTCCAGGCCACTTCTTTGTATCCTTACGGTTCCCTTCTTTGCTGAAATCAAAGTCCTTTGATGATTTCAAAGTCCGGCACTTGGAACCTGCCTAATTCCTATCAGTTACTTACAATTATATTAGTAATTTGTATCAGATATTTGGATTTCTTTTTCTAATTTCTACTATTAAGAACAATACTGCAATAAAAAAATGCTATACATGTCTCCTATTGAATATATACAGAGGGTGCCAAAAAATATATACACATTGTAAGAAAGGAAAAAACTGTATCAAAATTATAACTCAAGTCATGTTTGACTTCTGCAATTACAAGAGATACGGGATACAATATGCAAGATAGAAAACATTATTGGTATATATTGAGCATTATAATTTTAACACAATTTTTTTCCTTTCTGTAAAGTGTAAAATTGTTTTGGCACCCTCTGTATATGGGAAGAGTTTCTCTGGGGTACAAAGGCATGTGTCTTCAACTTTAGTAGACAATGCCAAAAAGCTCTTTCATCACCTTAAGCCCCTCCTACTGTAGTATTATATTAATTAATCTCGCAGTTTCTAAGAACCTATTGACTAGGTCTTAGAAATTGAATCTTTAAGCAAAATCATGTAAAATAAGTCCATTTCCTCACTGTTGCAATGGGACAGTCTTGCAGGAAATGACCTCTAATGTGATGATGTTATTCTAGGACCTGCTGTACAAGTGTTTAATTTCTCTGCATCATCACAACCCTAGGAATTGTTATATGTTTTTATTTTTGCCAGTGTGCAGTGAGATGTCTTTGTTGGTTTAACTTTATTGCTGTTAATAATTAGAGAGATCAAGAATTTTTCACACATTTATTCATCATCAATGCTTCCTCTTCTATGAACTTCCTATTCACATCCTTTGCAGATTTTCCCATGTTGTTGTTCTCTTTTTCCTAATTGATTTGAAAAATTTATTTATGTATTCTGAGCTCTAATCATTTGTTGGGTGCATGTCTTGTAAACATAGTCACCCAACCTATGACTTGCCTTTTAACATTTCATGGTGACTTCCAATCATGCAGAAGTTTTGAATGTTGTGAGGTGGTTAAGAGTTTTAGCCCTATAGTGATACAAGAGAAAACACAGAAAGGGTCATGGGGTCAAACTCTCACCTACTAGTATCTACAGTTTCAGGAACTTGTATCCAAAGGGTGTATAACTTTTTAAGTCAGGTAATATAATTGTAGCTATCTTTTTTCCTTAATATTTAATGTAATTTGTCATTTGTTTGTACTGAGAGAATATATGAGAATATAAACTAACCATGTTCGGTCTTTGAGTCACTCTACTTAAGATTCAAATTCTAGAAGAAAAAAATGTAAATAGTTCAACTAGTGTAGTTAGAATCATATGCTTACTCTTGACCCAGAAGATTGTGGGCTATCTTGATTGACAGGTCCAGCAAATGCATCAATGCAAGAAGAGAAAATCCCCAAATTGGAGCCCCAGCACAGCACCCAGGTAAGGGCAAAGTGGATATTAGACAAGAAAAATAATGGATGTGTGCTTTAGTGTTTGACAGCATGAATATTGAATAAAGCATACTGATATCTTAGCGGTAATAATAGAGAAATTATTTGTGCAAAATGGTAAATAACATGACCAACTCCTAGTAATGTATTTTCATATAGTACAATGGGAGATAAAGGAAAGAAAGCTCAAATCAGTCTGAGGCATTAGAGAAGGAAGTAATGCTTCAGTCAAATAGAGGGGTAGATATTTTAGGCAGAGGAAATAGCAGATACCAAGAAAACGGGAGGGGACTGTAATAAATAAGTCGTGAACAAGTGAGGGAACTTCAAGCCGTTTAGTATGGTGGAAAGGTGGGCTACAAGGAGAGATGGCTATGGGGAAAAAGAGGAATAAAGTGGTTTATAACCATTGACTAATAGATGTCTTCAGAGAAACATAGGGGGGAGAGGTATTTCTAATGATAGAAGCCAAAATAAGAGTACTGAAAATTTAGGAGGTAAAAATATCTCAAGCTTCATGGAGACTAGCACACTGTCTCACAGCTGTTTCAAGGTGCTGCAGTCAGAGAAAAACACAGCCAGGGTAGACGTGAGCTGTAGCTCATCTTCTGTTCTTGGTTTAAATTGACAGGTCTCCATCTGCAGTGATATATCAACAGGCTCTAAAGTTAGAAAAGCATATGAGAGTCACAGACAGGAAAATCTTACAGCCTTCATCTTTTTTGTACAATCAAATTTAATGTTCTTATTGTCCAAAACATGTCTTGATTTTTGTATCGGGACATATTAACGTCTTAGTTGTAGATATGCCTATAGTATGGGACATAAAACAGTGTCATCTGTCCTGGGCTGCCACCCAGACTCTTGCCACATACTAAGTGTGTGGTTTTATAATTCTCTGAAGTTGAATTTTCAGGCATGGTGGCTCATGTAATTTTAGTATTTTGGGAGGCAAACGCAGGAGAATTTCTTAAGACCAGGAGTTTGAGACCAACCTAGAAAAAGACCTGTTCTCTAGTAAAAATCCATTTTTAAAAAAGATTTTCAAAGGAACTTGAATAAAATATAATAGACTGGAATAGCAGAGTAGACTCAAATAGGAAATACTAAAGGGAGACCAAAGTAAGGAATGCTTTTGTTTCAGAAGAATGTCTTTGTATGTCTCAGAGAGAGAGAGAAAATTAGGATAAAATAATTGGCTTGAATTAAAAATAAATAAAGTTTGAATAAGATGATCCAGTACCTCAACTAGGAACTAGGACTTTGGACTCCAAGTCCAACTCTCTTGCCAACAATAGATACTCACCCAGTACAGGGGAAAGTTAGGTGCCCTATGAGTTCTTAATGAATATTAATTGCGAGTCATTAAATGAGACATGGAAATTACCAATTGAAGGACCAAGGCATCCCTAGAAATTAATGTCCTGATGGGAAGGAATGATATTCCAGTGAATAGCTAAGGGCCATTAGCAACAACTCAGCTGTATCTCTGGGGAATGTCTAAATCAAAGGTCATCATCATGCTCCCCAGAATAGCAAATGAAGATTCATAGACCTATAAATTCCCTTTTGTATGGGTCCTGAAATTGTGTGGCTCAGTTAAAAGGCAGAGATCAAGAATAAATGTCCTATTCAGTAAACCAATGAGAACATAATGGTCTTGAAGCCACAATTTTAATTCATTCAATGATAAACAAAGGTATACTATTACTATATTATTGGCATCAGCTAAATGGAGAGATTGACATGAACAAGACAGACGAGACAAATTCCAAGCACAGTGAGTATAGAAAATATCAAATGTAGGATGCTACAGAAGAACAACAGGAGTACATGCAGTGTGTGCATTCTGACCTGGCCTCGGGGTTCATGGGATACTCTTTCAAGAAAGCAACATTTAAATTAAGACCTGCTATTATGGTGATCACAGACTCATTTGGTAAAACCTCTGGGCAGGTTATTCTAGGTTGAGGGTTCACATATTTAAAGGTCACAAAAAGAAGAGAAAGGAAGAGAGAGGCAGGGAAGGAGAGACTGAGAGATTGTGTATTCAAAGTGACAGAACTGCAGGGTGGAGCCCAGGGCAGAGCTGCAGAGGAAGTCAAAAGGCAGGTTAAGGACTTGCAACCATATCTAGGAACTTGGAATTTATCCTAAAGATGAAGAAGCTCCACATGGAAGCACTTAAACAGTGTTTTGACAAAGCTAGTGCTTGCTGCAAGGGAATAGGATAGAACTGACAGACTTAGGGTTTTGATTTTTGTTCATGATGAATGAAGCAGTGAGGGAAATTTAGTAAATCCTCAACAGTGATCCTGATCAGGCTTATCTCCAGTGGAGGGGAAGTGGTTGGCCACTCGCAAAATTATGAGGTCTACAATATCCATCTTTCAATAGCTCCCTGCTCCACTTTCTCTTGCCCACCTAAGTCCTGCCCACGGTACTGCTGGGTAACTGCTGTAACACACAGGGGCTTCATCCACAGTCCTCAATCTCACCTGACCCATCGTGCACCTCTAAAGGCTGGCTGATCTGAGCGGGCTCATCTGGGTGGTTCTGCCTCAAGCTGTGGATGCAGAGATCCCGACTCTTTGCTGAGCTATGGACTCAGGTCCATCCACATGTGTTTATCATTCTGGGGCTCAGGCTGGACAAACATCAGCTATGCCTGGAGCCTCTCTCTGGGCCAAGTGGACGCACATCGGCCTAGGCCCAGGCATGACCCACTGCCGCTTCCTCCTCATTCCTGGGCTGACCCTACTCCATTTTTTTATGGGAAAATATACGTAACATTTACCATATTAAGTATTTTCAAATGCACAGTTCTGCAGCTGGCTTATCTTACTTACTTATATGAAATATTAAAATATGCCACCCCAAAGTCTTCTTCTTCAGCGTAGCTTGAGATGGCTCCTCAGAGGGGTTGCAGACCCAGAAATGGCTCTATAAAGCTGTCCTTCCATGGGGGAGATTCGCATCTGCAGAGAAACTCTACATTTTGTAAAGTAAGCAGCAGATGCAAACAGGCTTTCTCAGAGGCCCCTTCTCTTCCTTATCACAATCTAGGAAAGATTTTATCTCACAGTAAAAGGAGACTAAGGGTCTGACAAGGTTAAAGTTCTGATGAGAAACATTTTCCACTGGCTCCCGTCTACCCCCGGGGGCTGTTCCCTGCAAGACTTCAGCTGCCTGGTAGGACAGTCTTGCTTGCTGTGTGTTTCCTGCCCTCACCTAACATGTTGCTACCTCCCTTCGGAGCCCTGAGCCTCTACTCCTTTCTACATATAAAACCTTCTGCCATCTGGTCCTTCTTTGAGTTTTTGTGTGGCTCCCATGCATTAGCAACACAAATAAATTTGCATGCCTTTTCTTCTATTAATCTGTCTATTTTCAGTTTGTTTTATAGAATCCAATTCCCAAACTTTCAGTAGGGAAAGGGAGGAAAATTCCTTTTGCCCTTACATGTGTCATAGCTTCTCCTAGGTTCGTCCGTTTTTTGTAGCACATGCATTAGCATCCCTTCCTTCAGGGAGAATAATATTCTGCTGTATATATATGCCACACTTTTTTATTCTTTCATCTATCAATAAACATGAGTTGCTTCCAGCTTTTGGCAATTGTTAATCATACTGTCATGAAAGTGAATGTACAGATATCTGTTGAAGGCTCTGCTGTTAATTCTTTGGTGCATATACCCTGAAGAGAAATTACTGGATCATATGGCAATTCCATTTCAATTTTTAAGCTCTACCAAATCAATTTCCAGGTTTGGAACTTCGGAACTTTGGAAATTTTCAGGTAAACCATTTTACATTCTTACCAGTGGTGCAGAAAGGTCCCAATTATGCCACATCCTTACCAACACTTTTTTTCTTCTAATTTTTTAATAGCTATCCTAATGCATATAAAGTGGTATCTCATTGCAAATTTGCCGAATTAGGTTTGCATTTACCAAACGATCAATGATCTTGAACATCTTTTTATGTGCTTCCTGGACATTTTTATATCTTCTTTGGAGAAATTCTTATTCAAGTCCTTTACCTATTTTTTAAATTAGGATGTGTGGGGATTTTATTATTGTTGTTAGGTCAAAGTACTTTGTATATTCTGGATACTAATGTTCTATCAGATGATGGTGTGATGTGCAAATATTTTATCCCAACTCACAGTTTGCCTTCTCTATTAATTGTGGCTTTTAACACACACAAGTTTTTAATCTTTCTAATCTTGAATTTATATTTTTTTCTTTTGTTACCTCTGCTTTTAGTGTCGTATCCAAGAAACCACTGTGAAATCCAGTTCAATGAAGTTTTTCCCCCGACCCTGTTCCTTCTAAGGGAAAAACTACTAAGTTACATGGCAATGGTAAGGATATATGGTATGTGGAAGTATTGGTGCTGAAACTCACCTTACTGTACCTGCCTTCCCCTCTTCCATTGCTCACTGTCCAAGTGCACTCCTTGTTCTGTAATTTTGCTCCTGGAAAGGCACCCAATGAGCTCTGATGTGACGGGGACTAAGACTTGTCTACAAGAACTACAGCTCCCAAGGATACTTGCATTTCAATATTGAGCAAGGAATCTTAAACGAAGAGAAAAGACAAGTGTTTGACATTTTGCCCATCTCTAAGCTTGTGATATAAACCTTCACACACCATAAAGCCACAAATCAGAAAATCAGTTCCCCATTTGCCATCATTTCTATTATTCTGACCAGTAGCATCAAATTGCTTTGTTAATAAATGCTATCAGGATTTCACTACCAACAGGCTATGGTGGAGGGGTAACTCTGGACACATATTTGCCTCGAAAACATATTTGCCTATTCATGAAATAAACCAACAGAATTGCTATAAGCCTTTCTAATAACACCAATTCCCTCTGCAAAGAAGAATGATTCCATTGATGCAGGGGGTACCCCAATGAAGGGAGGAAACCCCCTGAACTCTCCAAGGGGGTTCTTGGCTTCACCCAGGAGTGAATTTAAGAATAAGTCAACTAGCTACAGGAAGGTTCTAGGATAAAGATTCAGATTTTCCTCCACAGACAGAGTAGGGATCCTTTTCTGATCCTTATTGGGCAATGGTAGAGATTTTAAATGTGCAAAACTCCTGCCTTGTCTTCAGGTCAGGCCGAAAAGGTTAATCACAAACTGCTGCCACAGACAGGTCAGCACAGTTTGTAAGGCTCCTGGCCTTCACCCATTCTCAGGTGGTCCTGGGAAGGACTTGCTGGTGACTTCTCTGTTCAGGGTAGTTTGGGTCTGGTCACCATGGCTACACACGGGCTCTCTCTTGACCTTGCTTGTTCTGCCTTATCCCTGAATTTCTCTTACTTTGTGCAATGACAATGGCAGATAACTACTCTTCCTTCTTCCCCTGGTGCTTCCAAGTCATATTTATACCGTGAGATTTGCTTTATAAAGCAGAAGATGTTTCCTAAGAGGCTCCTCCAGGTTTCGGCAAGCCATTTCTATATTTTTTTTATTTCCATAATCCAACAAAGGATTCTTCCTCTGCTTTCTAAATGTAAAATCGCAATGCTGAATATGCTCTATTAAGCTATACTCCCTTTCTAGATTCTGATTTGATTTCTTCACCATTATCTCGAGGTACCCAACACACATACACATTCCTCTACACACATGCACACACACAAAGTCACAAAGCATTGATTCATAAAGCAGAGGGACAGGAAAGGGGTCTGTTGTTGCGGTTTGTTTTGTTTTTGTCGTGGGGAGGGCAAAGACTGATGCAAATCAAAGCTTATGTGTGTCACGGAAATAATGTACACCAGCATGGCTATATAAAGTCACAAGGGATCTGGAAGAGACAGAGTGAATAGGCAAGGGTGAGTTTATTGCTGAGACTGGCTAAGAGAGGTGGTTGGAGGGGACACAGCTGGGAAGATCAGTTCCATTCACCACTCAATTATGCCTTGGGGAGTGCTGGCTAAGCCCATCTCAGTCTACCTACTGAAATCCACTGTGCACACACAGAGGTAGACAAAAAAATAAATAAATAATAATAATAAAACTGGGTGGCATCACCTGTAGCCTTTATGATAAAAATCCCAGAAAAGCTCAGGGATAATGCAAAGAAGAAAAACATGCATGACTGAAGTGAGAGGAAAAGCTTTCTATGACGAATTTGTCACAGAAATTATTCAAGAAGAAGTCAACTGTGAAAATATGGCCACTGAAACACTGCCAAAGTTAGTGTGAACCAGGAGGATCTGCCGAGCAAATGCTAGCTATGTAATTGAAAACCGTTTGGTAGAAGCTTTAACGTAAGCACCAATTTTTCTCGCTCCCTGTTTTAATAGGGGAGTGGTGTTGGGGACGGCGCAGGCTATGGAGCCCACATAGCAGGTCATCGCGCTGAGCCTAATAAAGTGGCTTCTCTAGTTCTCTGTCAAAGAAGGATTTGTTCATCGTTCTCTCTCCTTTCTCCCTCAATACCTACATATTCACCTCAGATCCTACACAGAAAATGACAGAAAACACAGGTTTTGCCAGAGCTTTACCAGCGAGCTAGGAGCAGCCCACTTCTTCATTCCAATTGGACAATTCTTGGCTCAATACAGGGGCGTAAATAAGAGCTAAACAAAGCCTGGAAAGCAGAAATGGGGAGAGGAGAGTGGGGAGCCTAATGGTCTCACGTGGGCTATGAATTAACCGATGTCACCAGAAGAAGAGCCTGTTTGATAACTCCGTGAATGTCCTAGCCAGAGTATATTTCACATCATCCTCAAATTTGTAATTATACCCACCCCCATCCAGTAGAAATCTCTCACCAGATTTTATTCTCTAATGGTCGTATAATAAAAGGTAAGATATAAGGTAAGATATATTCTTATACTAAGCAATAAATAGGGAGCCCTTGGCAGCACTGTCTTCCTGAGGAAATCTCAGGCTTTCTGGGATGCATATTCATTCACACAATAAGGGGACACAAATCAGCATGGTGGCCGAGCAGGCGCAGGGTGAGTGATGGCTGTGGTTCTTAATGAAACCAAACCATGAAAGGCATTAAAGAGATTGATTGGAGTTAAGTTAGCTGCCAGTGTTAGCTGGGGTACCCCAGGCTGTAATGAAACTGCCAGGGGTTATTTATGGAGATACAAGGTTCAGGGTGTAAGTTACGTCCAGCAGGCTGTTTTCACAGACAGACACACACTTTAACCTCTGCAGCGATGGAGCAGCAGACATCCACTGCCCCGGGCTCCTCTCCCTCCGGTTGGGATAGTGCCCTTTCCCAGGTGTTTGCACCAGGCTGAATAAAGGGAGGCTCTCCAGTGGAAGGAAAATAAGCCGTAAATGTGTCGCTTGAAAATATTGGGGTTGGAAGGACCATAGAAAGTGTTGAAATTCACATTAAATACTTGCTTTCAAAACAAAGGAAAACAAACACATATATAAAGACAATGCCTTTAGCCAAGCTCGGGGACCACACATGTTTATTTTCAATGTTTGTTAATTCTCTTTTGGCCCTGGCACCTTTCGTGAGAGCCAGAAAGGGAGAAAAGGAAAACCAATAATGATTGCATGCCCTCACAACAGCCCTGACGGGAGGCATTAGAAGGCCCATTTTATAGATGTGAACACTAAGTGACGTTCTGTAGGAAATACTGCTAGGAAATGGTATGGTTTTCACATCTGTATTAATCAGTGTTCTGGAAGGAAATAGGTGGCACCCTCAAAAGAGATATAGTTAAGAAGAATTTTATAAACACCCTATATACCAAGGTGGGAGCAGAGTTAGGGATGGTGAAGTGCCCAGTGATTAACAACTGGAAAAAGCCATGATCACCCCTGTACCTGAAGGTCCATAGGGTGTACCCAGCAGATGACAGGAGGCAAAAGATTCTGGGTGAGGTAATACAATGCTCAGGCAGCAGGGGCAGACAGGAGGGTAGAGGAGGTGGGCGTGGATTTGAATGAGGGAAGAGAATAACTAGCACATGGCCGTGCTCTTCAACCCAGCTCGATTTGCTGTATGGTTTTTGGCTTTAAGGTGAATGTGTAAAAAGGATGAGAGCAAGCTGAAAAACAGGACTTTTCAAGAGCTATGAGGAATACTCTTTTTTTTTTTTTTTTAAGACAGAGCCTCAAGCTGTCACTCTGGACAGAGTGCCATGGCATCACGGCTCACAGCAACCTCCAATTCCTGGGCTCAAGCGAGTCTCCTGCCTCTGCCTCCCAAGTAGCTGGGACTACAGGCGCCCGCCACAACACCTAGCCATTTTTTTTTTTTTGGTAGCAGCCGTCATTGTTGTTTGGCGGGCCCGGGCTGGATTCGAACCCGCCAGCTTAGGTGTACGTGGCTGGCGCCTTAGCCCATTGAGCCACAGGTGCCGAGCCTATGAGGAATACTCTTATATGAACTATAACATAGCCAAGAGGCTGGAAATGTCACCTAATCAGAAAGTCTCTTTAATTTCCTGCCTGACTGGCTCAAACGAAATGGGGAAATGGTGGAGGGATTTTGTGGTCCAATTGTTTTTTGGGGGGTTTTTTTTGGCAGGTTTTGGCAGGGGCTGGGTTTGAACCCACCACCTCCGCCAGCGCCCTACTCCTTTGAGCCACAGGGGCTGCCCAAAGCTTCCTCTCTCTTAATTGTTGCTTCCCATTCTATAAGTATCTGGACCTGGACATCTGAGGGGATATGCCCAGTGACAACAGCACAGCCACTCAGTTCTGCAGAGAAGGGAAGGGAGCCAGGGAGGGAATGAGGGATGG
>CAUYON010087098.1:0-11605 GCA_963573935.1 Arctocebus calabarensis
AGAGTAAAATCTCTAATCTCATCAATCAGAAATGATAAAGATGAAATAACAACAGACTCCTCAGAAATTCAAACAATCCTCAATGAATATTACAAGAAAATTTACTCTCAGAAATATGATAATCTGAAGGAAATTGACCAAAACTTGGAAGCACATCACCTTCCACGAATTAGCCAGAATGAAACGGAAAAGTTGAACCGGCTGATATCAAGTTCTGAAATAGCATCAACTATACAAAAACTCCCTAAAAAGAAAAGCCCTGGACCAGACAGCTTCACGTCAGAATTCTACCAAATCTTTAAAGAAGAACTAGTACCTATATTACTAAACCTGTTCCAAAATATTGAAAAAGATGGAATACTACCCAACACATTTTATGAAGCAGACATTACCTTGATCCCCAAACCAGGAAAAGACCCAACAAGAAAAGAAAATTATAGACCAATATCACTAATGAATATTGATGTAAATATATTTAATAAGATCCTGGCAAACAGAAGTCACCAATTCATCAAACAAATTATATATCATGACCAAGTAGGCTTCATCCCAGGATCTCAAGGCTGGTTCAATATACGTAAATCAATTAATGTAATCCAGCACATAAACAAATTAAAAAATAAAGACCACATAATTCTCTCAATTGATGCAGAAAAATCCTTTGACAATATCCTGCATTAGTTTTAAATAGTCAAATTTTAAATGTCATACTTCTCTTTCTTCTGCCCCAAAATTTGAATTAGTTGCAGCACATTTAGCTTTTCAAAAATCTCTCTGTCCTCTAATTTTTTTTTTTTTTTTTGTAGATTTTTGTCCAGGGCCTGGTTTGAACCAACCACCTCCAGTATATGGGGTTAATGCCCTACTCCTTTGATCCACAGACACCACCCTGTCCTTTAAATCTTTATACTGAGAGCGGAAAAATTAGAGGACGGAGAAATTTTTTCGCTGTTTGCAGGTTTTGGAAGAAGCCATCATTGGCTCTTTAGTGGATTAAGCTCTTCAAGCACTTTTGTTACAGGGTCAGCAGACATTACATGTCCAAGCTACCCCCTATTATGTTGGTTACCTTCGTGGTCATATTGCTTTGACTGGGCCTTCAGCTGAAGGAAATGCCCTAGCTGATTATCTGCTGCGTGGGCTTGGTTATGTTGTCTATGACTGATAAGGCCCAAGTTTCTCATGCTGTTCATCATCAAAATGCACATACTCTGAGTCTTCAGTTTGTTATTTCACCAGAAGCAGCCCAACAGATTGTTTAGCAATGTTCTTATTGCTTACCACATGTTCCAGCACCCCATTATGGCGTTAATCCCCGAGGCCTTTGGCTTGGACAATTGTGGCAAATGGATGTCACACATTTTTCTCCTTTTGGTGAACTTGCTTATTGTGCATGTCTATGTGGATACTTATTCTGGGTTTCTTGTGGCTTTTGCCCATTCTGGGGAAGCTATCAGGGATATTAAAGCACACCTTTTGCACTGTTTTACTGTTCTTGGTGTTCCTGAAGTTATCAAAACAGACAGTGCCCCTGCCTATGCATCCAAAGTCCTTGCTGCATTTATGGCACAGTTTTCCATCTATCATTCTTTTGGCATTCCTTACAACCTTCCGGGTCAAGGCATTGTGGAATGAGCTCATGCATGTCTAAACTGTCAACTGGAAAAAAATTAAGCAGGGAGAGTTATATCCCCTGACACCAGCATGATCTTTCCCATGGCCTGTTTGTCCTTAATTTTCTTTCATTAGATAAGGAAGGCCAGTTGGTTGCAGATTGCTTTTGGCATCCACATCCTGGCTCCTTCCCTTTAGTTAAGTGAAAGTATCCCCTCATAGGACTGTGGTTTGGCTCCATGCTAATTTGAGGACAAGGGCATATTTGTGTTTTTCCGGAGACGTCAGATGGACCCCGCTGACTTCTGGAGGGGCTCGTCAAGGTGGCAGTGGTTCTCTTGCAACAACCCCAGTCTCCTGATTCCCTCTTGCAAGAAAATGAAGAACTGGGTCAGGTCAGCTTCTGACCTGGGGACCAGTGAAGAGGCTGACCTCTCAGATGGAGGATCTACTCCAGAGACAGAGAACACTGTCCACCATGCCTGATCATCTTTTTTTGTCTACGATAGCACTGGCAACACTGCAGGCTGGCCTAGTGGGAGTGGAGCCCTATTGGGCTTACTTCCCTGATCCCCTTCTTCTTCACCCTGTTGCCTGGGGTGATCCTAAGGTGTCAGTCTTTGTCAATAACAACCCTTTGTTTGGAACCCCTGATGGGGAGCCCATTGTTACTCAATGAACCCTGTGTAATTATACAGGGTCCTCTGAGCGATTTCCTCTATGTATGCCTCATTGGGTGAATCACACTGGCTGTTTACAGCTAGCCGTGGAACTATGCAAGATTTTAGGCCATCACAATGGGTACACTCCTTCCGGATCCAATCCCATACTGCATTTTTCTGTGTGAAACATGATTTTTTATGGGTTTCAACAGCTGCAAGCCATCACACTGAGGGTATCTCCCTAGCCTCTGTACCTCCCTGCCCACTATCAGGACATGAACATTCTTTTGATGACTTTACCCCATGGAGAGCTTGTTCTTATACTACTGGAGTTATCCACCAAAATTTTGGTGCTTCTTTTTCTGTGTATGATTGGTCCCATCCCTTTTTGGTTGTTGTGAATAAAGCCAGGTAACCTATTTTGTTGCTCTCAGTGGTGGGGCAATCCCTCCAATCAGGAGGGGCCACTGGGGACTAAACTATGCCAATTTTGTCTACCCTTGGAGGTCAGTTGCAAAAAGGCTTTTGGCGAGCTGCTGCTGCTACTGGTCCAATAACCTTCACACATCCTTCTGTGGAGAAAAAGGCTAATAAGCAAATGTTGTATCTCAAGACATGTGTAAAACACCCCTGTGTTTTTTTTAACAGGTCCTTTAAACATTACCATGAAGCCTCACATTTTTCCAAAGAAAGGCTCTGTAGCTATAGAGCATGCATATCTAGTTACTTGCACTAATTGTAACATAACTAACATAACTAATTGTCTTTCTAGCACCCAGTAGTACCAAGATAATGTTTTACTGCAGCTACCCCCTTTTGTTATGATTCCAGTACATGTGAATGGCACTTGGTATGCTGATTCTGGGTATCAAGTTTTGCACTTATTAGCTGAGCAGCTTAAATGCCCTAAGTATGTTCTAGGCATATTAGTTGCTGGAATTATTGCCCTTATAACTACTGTAGCTGCAGCTACTACTGCTTCAGTAGCTCTTACTCAATCCATACAGACTGCTAATTATGTAAATGCTCTTTATAAAAATGTTTCAACTTCTTTGGGCACTCAGGAAAAGATTGATTATAAAATAATGTCCTGAAGAGGTGGTCCTGCTTTTAGGACAAGTTGAAGCCGTTAAGGTCCATCTTCCTATCTGCTGTCATGCATTATTTGAATGGATTTGTGTTACTGCTTACAAATATAATGATATTGAATGGAGTTGAGATCATTTCCAGTGCCACTTGCAAGGCATTTGGACTGCTGATAATTTTTCTGTAGATTTTGCTGCTCTGCATTCACATATCCAGTCTATTCAAAATGTTCATTTACAGATGTTGTCACCACAAGAGCTGGCCACAGCTATAAAGCAGTTTCTCGATAAATTTATTCTATCAACATCTTTCACTTATCTGATATATGCCCTTATTGGATTGTGGATAATGGTTTTGATTTTGTTATGTATATTTCTTGCAGCTCTCCAGAGAACCTTCACAGCACTCCAAGAGTTAAAGACCCATCTTCACTGCATGAGCTTAGAAAAAAAAAGAGGGGGTGCTGTTTGGAGCCGAGCCCCTGGGAAGCAAATTCCCTCAGTTTTGATGAACCACATCTGAGTCAAAGACTGAATGCAACTTGGCCCCGCATGTTTCCTATTATGGCTTGTTCCTGAACCAGATTAGAAGGCAGACATACCGTTTTCTTCATCTCAGACTGCTGCGAATGCTAATCTGCTTTTAGGCTGCTTTTAATCAAGTTATGCAATTATGAAAAAATCATGCCTTCAAGCTACTGCATATAAAAGCTGTGCAATAAAGTAGAGGTTGCCTTGTCCTATTGAGGAAGGGTCCTCCTGATCCCACTATTTTCGGTTTCTCTTTTTTTCTATCCCATGCCAGTCTACTCCCGGGTTCATAATAACTTGGCTAGACTTGTTCCTGCCAGTGGGATTGTGTTCTCCAAACTCAATTCCTGCTTCCAAAAGTTTGTTTGTGTATCCAGTCAAGGGATTCAACAATCCTTCCTTTCCCTTTCACGTCAAGAATTTCTAAGCAAGTGGAAAATTACAGTTTATACGTAGTGTTGTCCTGGGATGTTGAAGACCAATAACATGAACCCAAAGTTGTCACAGTGATTTCACATACCTGACAGGTACGTCACACAATTCTCAGTTCTACTTTTCCTGAGATTTTATTTCTTTCTCTAGAATAGGTTTGTTTCAGAGGTTAGGTGTCATACTGAAGGTCCTCTCTTGAAAACTGGCTAGGCAATGTGTCCAGTAGTGTACTTCATACCTGCAGCTATTTCTTCTGATCCTGGGAAATATCAGCCTATCTGGAAAGTTCCAAATTTCCTGGCCTGTGCTCCAGGTGTGTTCAAACTTTTGGCATCTTGTCCACATAGGAAGTAGAAGCATTGTTTTGGGCCACACGTTCAAAACACAATCACTAATGAAACCTGTAAGCAAAAAAGAGATGTGGGCATAATGGTAGTGATATCTGCCACCATGGATATGCAAAACTATTCTGACAAAAATCCTCATGTGTCATGGGGGCTTGAGGATTGAACACTCCTCAAAGCCACTTAAGTGGAGCTCAATGACTTTTACCCCACATGATGAAAAACATCTTAATTGCTCTGGGAGGCCAAGGTGGGCTGATCCTCTGAGCTCAGGGGTTGGAGAAAAGGCTGAGCAGCAGCAAGGTAACCAAAGCCCCAATTACACACCCAGTTGGCACTAAAATACAAAAGGTTGTGAATGGTTATGGCACTTAACTTTAGTTCCAGCCACTCCAGAGGATGTGGCAGGAGGATGCCTTCATCCCAGCAGTTGGTTGCTGCTGTGTGCTAGGCCAATGTTATGACACTGTAGCCTAGGCAATGGTCTTAGATGCTGTCTCATAAAAAAAGAAAGAAAGAAGGAAAGAAAGAAAGAAAAAAGGAAAAAAGAAAGAAAGAGAGAAAGAAAGAAAGAAAGAAAGAAAGAAAGAAAGAAAGAAAGAAAGAAAGAAAGAAAGAAAGAAAGAAAGAAAGAAAGAAAGAAAGAAAGAAAGAAAGAAAATTTTCTAGGCAGAGTTTCCAAGTGCTGAGTTATGAGGAGAGGTCAATAGGTGTTGGAAAATGGAACTACATAAAGGAGTAGATGTATTATGGACCCAGGAGGGGGTAACAATGAGTGAGGACAGGGGGGTTGGGGTTGGTTCTTTAGGATATTGCCAGTTTAACTGATGGGTAGGCATTTTCCAGAGATGTCTGGTCCCTGGGTTTGGACAGATCAGGGATGGGGAATATTGGGTGAGATTGAAGGAGTTCAACAGAAGAGGTGGAGGGTATCCTCTGGATCTCTTAGTGAGCATAGGAAAAGCCTGATTTGAGTCAATAATTCATTCTGTGTGCACCATTCAGTGGCTACAAGAATCCAGGATATCAAAGGGTCAGTGTTACATAAAATCCAAAGGGTTCATTAATAGAGATTGTAGGAAATCAATTTCCCTATGAGAGAATAATTTCTCTGGTTGACATCTAATCTAGGGGAAATTTTTCATCTCCAGAACTGTGTTCTAAAGTAATAATGAGGGGTAACTTCCCTACCAATGGTATTCTCCATTTATGTATTCAGACAGGGTCTCATTTTGTTGCCTTCAGTAGAGTGCCCTGGTATCATATCTCACATCAAACTTCAAGTGTTGTCATCAAGTGAACCTATTCCTTCCTCTGTTTGTATTCTTCAGTGATGGGAGTGCTCAGGTCTGTCTCCAATTCAGAAACTCAGACAATCCAACTAATGGGGCCTCCCAAAATGCAAGATGACAGGCACTGCTGGCCACCAACCATGGTTTGAAAAATATTCGAAATTCAAGGTCTGCAGCAGTGGCTCACACTTGTAATGCTAACACTCTGGGAAGCAAAAGTGGGTGGTCCAAAGTAACTGTGCACTATTTGGGAGCACCTGGATTCCCAGATACTCAGGGGGCTAAGGCAATGGTATCTCTTGACCCAGGAGTTTGAGATTGCCATTAACTATGATGACTTTGGGGCACTCTACCAAGGGCAAATTTGTCAGACTCTGTTTCAAGGGAAAAGAAAATGATAACTTCCATAGTATGGAATTGAATATGTCAATTCATGGTAACCTGTATGTGAGCAGGGAGATAGGGTTGAATGCCTTTCAAGTACTCTCAGGACATGAGTCTTTGAGGACCTCAAGTTTTGGAAAACATCTTCAAGCAGCTTCATTGGAATAAGTAGTTCAAACTTTGAAAGTATAAAGTTATTTGTTTCTTAGTATAGCCAAACAGTTGTACAGCTATCTTCATAATCTAATTCAGAACTTTCTATTCTCCATCAACAGAAAGAAAGTCAATACGTACCAGCAGTCACTTTCATTTCCCCATCACCATCCCCCTCCTGATCCTACTTCTAGCATAGAATTGGCCTTGTCTTGATGTTTTCTTCTGAGTTCAGTCGTGCTCGGTGTGGTCATTGGTAAGTGGCCTTCTTCCTTTTTCCTAATGACTTATTATTATTATTATTAAATAATAGCAGAGTGCAATCAAGGGGTACAATGGGATGATTTCATATACAATATAAACTATTTTCATCAAATGGTTTAATATAGCCTTCATGGCATTTTCTTAGTTATGGTATGAAGACATTTTGTAAGTTTCACCTGTACCCTTCTAAGATGCACTGTAGGTGTGGCCCCATCAATTACCCTCCCTCAACTCAAACCTCACCCCTCCCCTCCACTCCCTTGCCCCCTTCCCCATATTCTTGTGCTATAGTTGGGTTATAGCCTTCATATGAAAACTATAAATTAGCTTCATAGTAGGGCTGAGTACATTTGATACATTTTCTTCCATTCTTGAGATATTTTGCTAAGAATAATATGTTCCAGCACTATCCATGTAAACATAGAAGAGGTAAAGTCTCCATCTTTCTTTAAGGCTGAATAATATTCCATGATATACATGTATCACAATTTATTAAACCATTCGTGGGTCGATGGGTACTTGGGCTTCGTCCATGATGTGGCAATTGTGAATGGGGCAGCAAGGACATTCTGGTAAAGATGCCTTTGTTATAAGGTGATTTTTGTTCTTATGGGTATATATCTAGTAAAGGAATTATAGGATGGAATGGCAGGTCAATGGATTATAGGGCAGCCAGTTTTTAAAGTGATGTTATAGGGTAAACTTTATTGATTAAAATATTTGACAAGTTATTTGAAAACAAAAGCAGGTTGCAAAATGGAAAGAAAAAAATTTGTTTTGGAGACAGAGTCTTACTTTGTCACCCTCGGTAGAGTGCCGTGGGTAAGAATTTATTTTCATTTCTTAAAATGCATGTGTGAAGGGTGAAGAGAATTATATGTTTCCTTAAAAGTAAGACTGGAAAGACTTTTACAAATGTATTAACCTGTGTTTACCTATGGATTGTTGGTTTATGGGTGATTTTCTAAAATGTATCTAATAAATATATGTTTTTAAAAGAAGAAAAAAAATTTTTTTAGATCTCTAAGAATTCTCCAAACATCTTTCCAAAAGGAACACATTAGTGTGCATTCCCACCATCAGTATTGAATGTTTGATTTTCTCCACATACACTCCAACATCTCTGGTTTTGGGATTTTGTTATGTGAGCTACTCTTACTGGACTGCATTTCTCTGATGATTAAGGATGGTGAGCATTTTTTCATGTGATTGTATGCCATGTGCCTCTCTTCTTTAGAGACCTTTTTCTTTAATGCCTTTTCCCACACTGATATGGGATCAACTGTTTCTTTCTTGCCAATAATTTGAGTTCTCTGTGGATTCTGGTTATTAAACCTTTGTAGTAGGTATAACATGCAAATATTTTCTCCCATTCTGAGGGTTTTCTGCTAGCTATACTTACTATGTTCTTGGCTGTGCAGAAGCTTTTTAGTTTGATCAGGTCCCAGTAGTGTATCTTTGATACTGCTTCAATTGCCTGGGGAGTCCTCCTCATAAAATATTCAGCCAAGCTAATTCCTTCAAGAGTTTTCCCTGCATTTTCTTCTAGAATTTTTATATTTCTATGTCTTAACTTTAAATCTTTAATCCAGTGAGAGTCTATCTTAGTTAATGTTGAAAGGTGTGGGTCCAGTTTCAGTCTTCTACAGTTGGCTAGCCGATTCACACAGCACCATTGGTTAAATAGGGAGTCTTTTCCCCACTGAATGTTTTTAATTAGCTTGTCGAAGATCAAATAGTGGTAAGTAGTTGAGTTCATCTCATGGTTCTCTATTCTGTTCCATACATCTACCTCTCTTTTTTTGTGCCTGTACCATGCAGTTTTGATCACTATTCAATATAGATTTATAGGACAGTCTCAGGTCTGGTAGTGTAATCCCTCCTCTTTGTTTTTCTTTTTGAGTAATGTCTTGACTGTTCGAGGTTTTTTGTGATTCCATATAAAATGCAGTATTATTTTTTGGAGATCTTTAAAATATGACAATGGAGGTTTAATAGGAATTGCATTAAAATTATATATTTCTTTGAGTAGGATAGACATTTTAACAATGTTGATTCTTCCCAGCCATGATCATGGTTTGTTTTTCCATTTGTTAACATTTGCAGCTATTTATTTTCTTAAAGTTTCATAGCTCTCTTTATAGAGATCTTTCACATCCTTTGTTAGGTAAACTCCCAAATAGTTCATCTTCTTTGTCACTACTGTGAAAGAAAGAGTCCTTGACTGTTGGCTATTGTTGGTATATATAAAGGATACAGATTTATGGGTGTTGATTTTGTAGCCTGAGACATTGCTTTATTCTTTGATCACTTCTGAAAGTTTTGTAGTAGAATACCTGGTGTTTTCCAGATATACAATCATATCTTCTATGAAGCGTGAAAATTTGGTCTCTTCTGACCATATGTGGTTACACTTGATCACCATTTCTTCCCTAACTACAATGGCTAAAACTTCCATTATGATGTTGAAGAGCAGAGGAGACAATGGGCAACTTGGCCTGATTCCTGATCTAAGTGGAAATGATTTCAATTTAACTCCATTGAATATGATACTGGCTGTGGGTTTGCTGTAGATGGCCTGTATTAGTTAAAGAAATGTCCCTTCCCTACCAATTTTTCTAAGTATTCTGATTATGAAGGGATGCTGGATATTATCAAAACCTTCTTCTGCATCAATGAAGAGAATCATATGGTCTTTATTTTGTAATTGGTTTATGTGCTGAATTATATTTATAGATTTACGTATATTGAATGAGCCTGGAGACACTGGGATAAAGCCAACTGGGTAATGGTGTATAATTTGTTTGATGTGTTGCTAGATGCTGTTTGTTAGGACCTTCTTGAATATTTTGGCATCAATATTCATTAGTGATATTGGTCTATAATTTTATTTTATTGTTGGGTCTTTCCTTGGTTTAGAAATCAAGATGATGTTTGCTTGATAGAATGTGTTGGGTAGTATTCCTTCTTTTTCTATATTTTGGAAGAGGTTTAGTAGTATAGGTACTAGTTCTTCCTAAAAGTTTTGGTAGAATTCTGACATGAAGCCATGTTGTCCCAGGCTTTTCTTTTTAGGGATATGTTGTATACTTGATGCTATTTCAGAACTTGAGATAGGCCTGTTCAACATTTCCTCTTCATTCTGGCTAAGTCTTGATAGGTGGCATGCTTCCAAGTATTGGTCAATTTCCTTCAGATTTTCATATTTCTGAGAGTAAAGTTTCTTATAATCTTCATTAAGGATTTTTTGAATTACTGAGGGGTCTATTGGTATTTCATCTTTACCATTTTTAATTGATGAAATTAGAGATTTTACTCTTTTTATACTGGTTAAGTTAGCCAAAGATGTATATATTTTATTGACCTTTTCAAAAAAAACAACTTCTTGATTTATTGGATTTATTGGTCTGTTGTATAATTCTTTTGTTTTCAATTTCATTTAATTCTGCTCTAATTTTGGTTATTTATAGTCTTCTGCTATGGTTGGGGTTGGAATGTTCTTCCTTCTCCAGGTGCTTAAGGTGTCCTATTTAGTTGTTAACTTCTTCTCTTTCTGTTTTCTTGAGGAAGGGTTGCAGTGCTATAAATTTCCCTCTTAGTAATGCCTTTGCAGTATCCCAGATGTTCTATAATTCTTGTCTTCATTGTGGTTTTATTCCATAAATTTGATAATTTCCTTCTTAATCTCATCTATGACCCATTTATCCTTCAGCACATGGTTATTTAGCGTCCATGTTTTTGTTTTAGGAGATTAAAAGTTGATGACCACCCTCTTCTAGTTTCAGCAGAGAGATCTGCAGGTATTCTAATGTTCTTCCCTTTGTAGGTTATGATTTTCTTATGTCTGGCTGTTTTCAGAATTTTCTCCTTCATACTAATTTTAGTGAAATTGATTATGATGTGTCTGGGGGACGTCTTATTCAGGCTGAGTGATTTCGGAGTTCTGAAACTGTCTGCTATCTGAATTTCAGAATCTCTTGGCATGTCTGGAAAGTTCTCTTTCATAATCTCATGAAGAATAGACTCTATGTCTTGTGAATCCGCTTCATCACTTTTGGGTATCCCTATGAGCCGAATATTGGTTTTCTTCAAATTAACCCAGAGCTCTCTGAGAGAGTGATCTGTTTTTGCCTTCCATTTCTCTTCCTCTTTGAAGGTTTGAAAGTGTTCAAAACCTTTGTCTTCAATGTCAGAAATCCTTTCTTCTGCTAGCTTCATTGTGTTGCTGAGGGATTCTACTGTATGTCTTAGATCGTTGAGGGCTACAATTTCTTGTCTCAATGTATCAAAATTGTTGGTCATTTTGTCTTTGAATTCATTGAATTCTTGAGACATCATTTGTATTACTGCTTGAAATTCTAGTTCCATCTTTTCCTCCATTCTGTTGATCCTATTTGCTATCCAGATTCTGAATTCGATTTCTGACATCTCAACCATTTATCCTGACATACTCCCTATGTGTCACTGGGGCATGAGGATTAGACCCTCCTTAATCACCCTGATAGGATCAATTCTTAAGTAGAGCTTAATAACTTTTGCTACACTTGACTACAATACTTGGATGTTCTTGGAGGCCAAGGTGGGCTGATCCTCTGAGCTCAAGCCTTGAAGACAAGTGTGAGCAACTCCAAGATACCCTCAGCTCCAATAACACACATAGTTTGTACAAAAATAGAAAAGGTGGTCAAAGGTGGTGGTGCTTGCCTTTAGTTCCAGCTACTTCAGAGGCTGAGGCAGGAGGATCCCTTCATCCCCAGAGTTGGATATTAGTGTGTGGTAGGATGATGCCATGACACTCTACACTGGGCAACATATTGAGAGGCTATCTCATGAAAAAATATAGA
>CAUYON010087100.1:0-11152 GCA_963573935.1 Arctocebus calabarensis
TGACGCTGTTCTATCTTTGCCTATTACTGATTATACTAATCAGATTTATGTTTTCCAGAAATGTCATCAAGCCACACGCAATAAAGATGGTTCCAGTCCATGAACCCCCATATCACTCTCCCTCCGGAGAAACCCTAACTGCCCACTTCTATCATCGCCCGATTCAGCAGGAAGCAGTTAGATCGAGTCTTCGCCCCTTTTCCCTAACAGCAGTTAGAGTTTCTACTCAGAGAAGGAGAATTGATGCAGAACATTTGGTGCCCTAGCCAGCTCAGTGGAGCTGGCGGACCTGCCGCCTCCTCCTTGGTGGTGTCCTTGGCGGTGTCAGTGCTATTGAAGCCAGCTGAAGAACCAGCAGGCTGGATGACAGGCAAGGAGGGGAACCTCCAACCCCACCGGAGGCTCCAATAGCCAAAAAGGCCAGACAACTGCCGAGGAGACACCTGTGCCTTGGTGTCTACTTCACTTTACACTTAGGACTAAATGTGGAACCCCCGTTTCCTATGCCTAGGTCAATTTCATGTGAATTTCTTAGGCCTCAATTCCAAGAAGGGACTGTGTTCATTCATTGATAGATTCATTCACCTTGCCCGTGGAGGAAGGGACTGTGCTCATTCATTTCCTGGCCAAGGAACCCATACACCTATATATACCCCAAGACTAAAAGCCTAAAGGGGGAGACGGGGAAAGACCGGGAGAGAAACAGAGAGAGCTTTTCTCTCCCCAGTTGAGTTCTCTCTCTACCAGGAGCTTTAGTGTCTTCTGTACACAAATTATCTTACCACTGAGGGGGGAAAAAAAAAGAAAGAAAGTTAAGATTAGGAAAAGAAATTTATATTACTAACACAGGTACTATTTAGAATATACAAGGAATTCTTATAAATTATTAAGACAAAAAAGAAACTGGAGAAGATATAGTAGAAAATTCAGAGAAGGGAAAAGCCAAATGGTTAATAAGTGTCAGAAGAGAGGTTATCTCTCTGGTTTTCAGGGACTTAAAAACCAAACATTGAGAAACCACTTTATAATCATCAGGCTGGTAAAAATTGCAAAGTCCAAAAATATTCAGAGTTGACAAAAATTCATGGAAACAGAAACAAGTATGCATTGCTACTAAGAATATACATTGACACCACCACTATGGAGAGCAATCTTGCTGTCTCTAATGAAATTCAGTGTGTGTCTTAATCATGTATCCTATGACCAGCACATACACAGTCATATGTCACATAATATTTTGGTTGACAACAGACTGCGTACACAGCAGTGCTGCCATGATATTTTAACAGAGCTGAACAATTCTTATTGTCTAGTGACATCTTAACTATTTATTCTAACATCTTCATCATAGCACAACACGTTACTCAAATGTTTGTGGTGATGCTGGTATAAACAAAACTACTACACTTCCAGTCCTGTAAAAGTATTTCAAACAAAATTATGTACAGTACAAAATACTTAATAGTGATAGTAAATGACTATGTTACTGGTTTATATATTTATTTCCTATGCTATGCTTTTTTATTGTTACTTTATAGTATACTCTTATTTAAAAAAAATAAAGAAGGTAACTATAAAACTTCTAGAGGTCTTTCTACAAGAGGTCTTTCTTCTATTCCAAAAGAAGGCACTGCTATCATAAGAGATAAGTCCCTGGACAGCTACTGTCTCTAAAGACCTTCCAACGGGACAAGATGTGGAGGTAGAAGACAGTGATATTGATGATCTTGACCATTTGTAGGGCTAAGCTAATACTTGTGAGATGGACTCTCTGTTGCTATGGCTAGAGTGCAGTGGTGTCATCATAACTCACTGTACCCTCAAACTCCCAGGCAAAAGCCATCCTCCTACCTCAGCCTCCTAAGCAGCTGGGACAAGTATGTGCCACCACGCCTGGCTAATTTTCTTCTATTTTTAGCAGAGACAAGATCTTGCTCTTGCTCAGGCTAGTCTTGAACTCCTAAGCTGAAGGGATCCTCCTGCCTCAGACTCCCAGAGCAGAGCACTAGGATTGCAGGTGTGAGCCACCACTCCTGGCTTCGTCATAGTTTTAAACAAAAAAGTTTAATAGAATAAAGGTTATAGAATAAGGATTTAATTTTTTAAATTTCTATATACATGTAAAAGAAGTTTGTTTTAAGCTAAGCATTAAGACAAGTCAGAAAGTTTTAAAAAATTAAGTATTAGTTACAAAAAACAAGATAATGTATTATTGAATAAAACTTTTTTTATAAATTTAGTATACCATACGTGTACATTTACAGTTAAGTAATGTCCTAGGTCTTCACATTCACTGTTTTACCCACAGCAATTTCCAGTCTGGCAAACTATTCAGAAAAAATGCCCTATCTTTTATACTCTATTTTTATTGTCCCTATGTAATTTAGATATGTTTAAATATACAAGTACCACCATATTATAATTATCTACAGTATTCAGTACATAACATTCTATACAGGTATGTAACCTGGAGAGCAACAGGCTATACCATATAACCTAGGTATGTAGCAGGCTATACCCTCTAGATTTGTTCAAGTAAACTCAATGGATGTTCACACAACAAAATAGCCAAATGATGCATTTTTCAAAATGTATCCCATGATCAAGTGATGCTTGACTGCATCTGTATCTCCTATGACCCAGCAGTCTCACACCTGGTGCTCTAACCCTGTACAAGCATACAAGGAGACAAGAACAAGGTTACTGTACACACAACCCTGGAGTTGTCCATACTAACAAACGTCCATCCTTAGTGAAACAGGCTCATACAACATATTCTGTCATCCTTCCCTTGTACAATTTGCTCCCCCTGGCTAGAAAGCTCTTGCTTCTAGACATAAACATGCTTTGCTCTTTAACTTTATTCTAGTATCTGCTCAAGTTGTCCTCTACTCAGAGGTCTTCCCTGACTGCTAATCTAGAACAGCTCATCCTTCAACCAAGAAGCAATCTGATCTCAATATCCTTAATTTTCCTGCATAATACTATTAACTACATGACTATTCTAATACACATGTGTTTATAGTCCATACTTCTTTGATTAAAATTTAAGGTCCAGGGACTTCACTTTCTTTTTTCTTTTTTGAGACAGAGTTTTACTATGTTACCCTCAGTAGAGTGCTGTGACATCACAACTCACATCAACCTCAAACTCTTGGGCTTAAGCGATTCTCTTGCCTCAGTCTCCCAAGTAGATGGGACTACAGGCGCCTGCCACAATGGCTGGCTATTTTGTTGTTGTTGCAGTTGCCATTGTTGTTTAGCAGGCCGGATAGAGTTCAAACCCGCCAACCTTAGTGTATGTGGCTGGAGCCCTAACCACTGAGCTACAGGCGCTGAAGTGGGACTTCACTTTCTTAAAAGCTGTATCCTAAAATCTAGAATAGTATCTGGCACATTACGAAAGTGACAAACAAATAGTTGTCAAATAAATTAACTCCATGAAGATACCAGGCATGGTACTCACCCCTATAATCCTAGCTCTTTGAGAGGCCAAGGTGTGTGGATTGCTTGAGCTCAGGAGTTCAAGACCAGCCCATCTTTACTTAAAAAAAAAAAAAAAAAAGAAAAGGAAATAGAAAAATAAAGAAATAGCCGGGCATTGTGGCAGGTACCTATAGCCCCAGCTACTCAGGAGGCAAAGAAAAAAGGATCGCTGGAGTCCAAGAGTTTAAGGTTACTGTGAGCTATACTGCCATGGCACTCTACCCAAGACAACAGAATGAAACTCTGTCTGCAAAAAAAAAAAAAAACACAAATAAACAAGCCTCTGACTTTTCAATCCTATTCAGTCCAACCTTCAGAGTATGTAACATTCTATCTGCTTTCATCCTAGGGTAATTCAACTTTCATTTACAGTATGTAACAATGAAGCAGCCTCTTTTGGCCAGGTACTATTCTGAGAGAGGAAAAAATAAACAAGAGAGTGTTTACATTCAAGTCTAAAGGGGGAAAAAAAAAAGACAAACAATTACAATATAAAGGCTATGATAAGCTACTTAAGAAGGTTCAGAGGAGGACTTAACTCACTCTAGAGAAAGTGGAGAGGGCTTCCCAGAGAAGAAGGTAGCATTCTGAGTAGGAGTTATCCAGATGAATAGATGAAAAGTGTGGGGTGTTTGTCAGACAAGTGATACATACATTCTAGGCACATAAAGGTCTGAATTTTTTTTTTAAATATCCTAACACTCTTAGGAATTAAAAACAGTCAGACTTAACAAAAGTGAGACTAATAGAAAAAATAGCAAGATGTGGTGGCACAAGCCACTATAGTCCCAGCTATTGAGGAAGCTGAGGCAGGAAATCACTTGAGCCCAGGAGTTTGAGGTTGATGACCCCACTGTACCCTGCACTCTAGTCTCAGGTGACAAACCAACACCCTATCTCAAAAAAAAAAAAAGTAAGAATTGTAAATAGTTCAGCACAACAGAAGAACACGAGATAAATGGTGCAAAATGTGAGAAGGTAAAGAAAAAAAAGACAAAGTCCAAACACTGAAGACTTTATTTCCTAATCTAGGTAGTTTGGATTTTAATCTGAAGGTCTTCATGGAAGGATTTCTTAATACCCGGAACACCTCCACTACCTACCTACAGAAAAAGGCAGGGTAGAGAGGGAAAGAATGCATGCATGAAAGCAAAGAAATAATTTAGAAGGTTTACATGATGTCCAGACAATAGATGATAATCTGAACCAACATAGTTGGAGCAGGGAAAAGTAAGTAAATCAAAGAGATAAAATATGATTAGGTAACTAATAAGACAGCTGTGGGAAGGTGTAGTGCCTAAGGTAATAAGGGAGAAGAGTAAGATTTTGGGCTTTTCCAACTCACTTGTGCATGCATTGCTCGGAGAACTTCAGGCATGATGGTATATATTACTTTTGGACATGAGTTTAAAGTATCTTAAGACAAATTCATGCATCAGAATTGAAGACTGATTTCTGCTAAAAACATTGAGATTTGGAAGTCATTAAAATAGGGATAGTTGGAAGTCGCCAGGGACAAGATCCTTCAAAGAAAGTAGAAAAAGGCAGAAGAGAACAGGAGATAGTACCCTAGAGTGAAACAAATACCTAAAATGGTAAAAGAAAGATAAACCTAAACTGGCCAAGAAATAAGAGGAAAATAAGTAGAATTTCATGTCCCAGAAGTATAAGAAGAAAACTTCAGGCTCAGCATCTGTAGCACAGTGGTTATGGCACCAGCCACATACACCGAGGATGGCGGGTTCGAACCTGGCCAAACCCAGCTAAACAAAAATAACAACAAAAAATAGCCAGGCATTGTGACAGGCACTTACAGTCCCAGATATTTGGGAGGCTGAGGCAAGAGAATCAGTTAATCCCAAGAGTTTGAGCTTGCTGTAAGCTGTGATGCCACGGCACTCTACCCAGGGCAACATAGTGAGACTAGTTCTCAAAAAACAAAAAAAAAAAAAGAAGAAGAAGAAGAAAACTTCAGAGGGAAACAAGTAGTCAAAATGGCGAAAGATTAAAAAGCTTTCATGAGACTCAGCAACAAAGAGACCAATGGTGACCCACCATCCCAACAAATTCAGTGACTATAATGGATTGACAGACCTCAAAATATTCAAAGAGGGCTCAAGGCCTGTAACTTAAGCAGCTAGGGCGCCAGTCACATACACCAGAGCTGGTAGGTTCGAATACAGCCCCAGCCCGCCAAACAACAATGGCAACAACAACAACAACAAAAAATAGCTGGGCGTTGTAGCTGGCGCATGTAGTCCCAGATACTTGGGAGGCTAACGCAAGAGAATCGCTTAAGCCAGAGAGTTTGAGGTGGCTGTGAGCTATGACGCTACAGCACTCTACCCAGGGTGACAGCTTGAGACTCTGTCTCAAAAAGAAAAAAATTCAAAGAGTAAGTAATAGGAGGTAGAGAAAACGAACACAGATAGCTTGTCCAAGAAATTTAAAGAAAATAAACCAGGAGTGGTGGCACATGCAGGTAGCCTCAGCTACTGAGGAAGCTAAAACAAGAGAATCACTTGGGCCCAGGAGTTCAAGGGCAGCCAAGGCAGCCTGGGCAACATAGTGAGACTCCATCTCTTAAAAAACAAAAAGAATTAAGGGAAATAGTTGTTGATGAAGCTGAAGAGGAATCTAGGGTAAACAGAATGTATTGAAGATGAAAGACTTACATATGCTGAAATCTTGATAAGCAAGTGCCAGTTGAAACAGGGATAACTGAGTGTTATGGACTGAACTGTGTTCCCCCAAAATTCGTATGTTGAAGCCCTAACCCCAGGACACTCAGTATTTACAGATAAGGTTTTTTAAAAAACAAAATTGATTAAATCAAAATGAAGCCATTGGTGAGCCCCTACATAATTGATATCCCTATAAGAAAAGACACCAGCAGCGCATGAACACAAAGGAGTAACCAGGTAAAGTGGCAACAAGAGGGCAACCCTCTGCAAGCCAAGGATGGAAGCCTTATCTGCGCCTTGATCTTGGACTTCCAGCCTCCAGAACTGCGAGAAAATTAATTTCTGATGTTGAAAACCACCCAGTCTGTGGTATTTTCTTATGGTGGCCCTAGAAAACACACGAAGGAAATACTGTCCCTAAGGAGAAAAAACATGAAACATAATTAGAGATGGATGGATAGAGGCAGACATGTTTGCAGGTGAAAACAATGAAGTTCCCACCCAATGTATTTCATTTCTTCTGTGATAAAGAGAATGTTATCTAGCAAAGAGTTAAGACGTTATAACTCTTATAACGTGGATTAATAGCCATCATGAATAACAGGATTAGGGCTGCCTATCCAGTGCCCAACAAACGTCTGTTGAATGACTACCTAGCTGTCATTCATGAATGTTAGTTTGTTTTCAATATAACAAATTCTGTCAGTTACAGAAAAGCACTGCACTAGCCCGGTGTTGTGGTGAACACTTGTAATCTGAGCTACTCCAGAGGCTGAGGCAAGAGGATCAGTTGAGCTCAAGTTTGAGGGTACTGTAAGCTATGATGGCACAATATTCTACCCAACTGTATCTCCAAAAAGAAAAGAAAAGAAAAAAGAAAAAGTATTGGAATGAGCCAGAACCTGGGTTATGAATCTAGACATGACTAGACATACAACTCCCTTAGCATTTCAGGCCCTCAAGATTCTTCAACCAGATAAATCAGACTCAATAATGAGTATAAGATCCACACACACACACACACACACACATATATATATATTTTGTGAGATATTTAAAGATAGTACCCTAGAGAGAAACGAACATATATATATATGTGTGGGTGTATATATATAGGTAGTGTGTGTGTGTGTGAGAGAGAGAGAGACAGACAGTGTCTCACTTTGTTACCCTTGGTAGAGTGCTGTGGCATCACAGCTCACAACAACCTCCAACTCATGGGCTCAAGCAATCAGTTCTCTTGCTTCAGCCTCCTAAGTTCCTGGAACTACAGGCACCCACCACAATGCCAGGCTATTTTTAGAGAAGGGGCCTTGCTCTTCTTGCTCAGCCTGGTCTTCCAACTCCTGAGCTCAAGGAATCCACTAGCCTCCACACACCCTCCCTCCCCAGAATACTAGGATTCCAGGCAGGCATAAGCCACCAATAAATGATGCTAGAATTTTATGCAGGTTTGTGCATGACCTTGGTCTTTTTCAACCTTTACCAAAGTAGGACATCTCAAGCTTTAATGAACATTCCTATCATCTAGATATCTTGTTAAAATGCAGATTCTGATTCAGTAGCTCTAGGATTGAACCTGAAATTGTGCATTTCTAACAAACTCCCAGGTGATGCCACATTTTCAGCAGCAAGGGTGTAGAACACTGACCCAGCTTAAGAGTAAGCTTATAACTGTTGGCTTATCTGTAGTCAGCCAGATATTTAGAAAATCAAACAAAACACTCCAGACTCATATCTGCCCTGAATGTGTCTTGCTATTCCCTAAAATGATAAGAAATTAACTGAAAATCTGCATTTGAAGCAGATGGCTAAAGAAAGGAACAAATATTACTGTTATTAAACACTAAATTAGAAATTAAATACAAATACACACACATGTAAATACATACAATGCAAAGTTCAAAATCCAACTAATCAAACATATACCTTACCCAAAATATGAATATTTTTATTTCTGGAGAAATCTTCAGCATCTTGTTTTCATTTTTCACTCCTCTTAGAATTCAACACAGCATATTTTAACTGCCACATGCTTACTAAGATCATTTTGCATTCTGCTTTGATTCTGAATGTAAACACATTTATAATATAACAAACTCTAAAAATATTTCTACTAATTATTAAATAATCTTTACATTTTTGTTTAAGATTGCTAATCATATTACCACAACCAAATTAGTTTATGGTGAGAATTCGCTTTGGCTTTAGGAAGTTAACTGGAAAAAGATCACCCTCTGTCCGCCTATAATTCACAGCCACAAACCACTGCTGTTTCTACTATTCCCTGCACTAAATTCAACAATATTATCACAACCAATAGGAGAAATTTTTCTTTCAAATTTCACTGAAATCTTCCCCTGTGATGAAAGATGTAAGAAAAGGTGTTAGAGTGGCATGCAACAGATCTTTTATAGTAAAGAAACCGTGCCCTTAACCTGAAGCCTCGGTACTGAACAGGGAAGTTCGAAAGAATGTGAAAATGGAGAAGAGAAATTCCTATCCAAGGAGAGGAGGGAACAAGGACCTCACGGCTGCAAATGCTCTTTACTTACAGCCTTCTAAAGAAAAACCGAATCTCCAGGGCAATGACACACTACCTCCAGGGCACTGCCCACTACCGTTGAAATTGCGGTGGGGAAAAGGTATATCAACCGCAAGCTTGGCATCAGTAGGCAACTTTACCAGTATTTTCTATTTAGCCAAATCACTATGAAGTCAGAGCAATGCTCTCATTCTCCACCACGTCACAAAAAAATAAATTCACAAATGATATGTTCAATAGGTCTCAAAATAGTTTTGCTGAATCACAAATAACTCCAAATATAAAGCTGCTGGGAGTCGCTGAGTTTGAGCATTGGCAGCCATACCTCAGCAAGAAGCTCCTTTCTAAAAATGGATAACTTTTTTCACTTTTTCTACTAAAGGCAAAGAAGAGTCTAGCTTTTCAAGTTTCCACAGTATCGCTATTAGCAGCAAGATGCTGAATACAAGTACAATGGCTTTACATGAAAGATAACCATGTTCTCTTAAAATTTGCACCACTTATCCCCCAAGGGCAAATGCACCATCCTGGTCAGCAACCGCAGCCACAGTGGCCACCCTCAACTCTGCTCAGCCTGGCACACAGTTCCTGCCACTCGACATCGTGATTCCTCGCAATCAGGCTGACTCCGCAAGCCCCCAGTTCCCAGGGGTTCTGAGGGCTACTTAGAGTCAAGCTTGCAGGCCGCTCTTGCCTCCCTACTGCTGTCCCTGGTCTCCCCGAAGTCCCACTTCCCTCCCTCACCTCTCGGATCTCAACTGCCCAACCCACTCCTCCCTTACACTTGCACGCGCTCTGTGGTTCTAGGGCTGAGGCCTCACCGTTTGGTTCGGTCCGAAATTGCCCGGCTCTCCTGTTCCCACTTCCCAACACCAAGCGACGTCGGCTGGTCCTGAGCCCCACGTTCCCAGTATAAACGCCGCCGCCTACTGATGCCGAAAGCGGCTTCTAGGAACGCGCCATGTTCGGCGTCGCAGCACTTAACCACCCGGACGCGTGAATATTGCGTCACAGACACCCAGCGTGGTTGTGATGGACAAAGGGAGAAGGCGATAGGCTATCAGTGGAAAGGGGAAGGAGGGGCTTCCTCTTCGAACCCAAAGGCGCCGGGCGGCCACAGCAGCTGAGGGAGCTTGCGCAGTATGTAGTGGCAGGGACCCTGAACTAGCGAGGTCTGTAACCATGGAATTTATTAACCTCCTTTGCCCGACTCCTGGGAAAATGACTTATTTCCACAGTTGATTGAAGCTTAAATCAGAACCATCTTACCCTCTCTATTCTGGATATCAGCTGCTGAACTGCGTATTTTACAGTCACTCACAGCAGAGAAAGGATATTAAAAGAATATTCCCGGGCGGTGCCTGTGGCTCAATGGGGTAGGGCGCCAGTCCCACATACCGAGGGTGGCAGGTTCGAGCCTGGCCCCAGCTAAACTGCAACAACAACAACAAAAAAGAATATTCCCAAAGCCGGTGGTTCACACCTCTAATCTTAGGACTCTGGGAGGCCGAGGCAGGTCGATCGCTTGAGTTCACGAGTTCGAGACCAGCCTGAGCAACAGCGAAACCTCCCCTCTCCCCATCTCTAAAAATAGCCAGGCGTTGTGGCGGGCGCCTGTAGTCCCAGCTAATCAGGAGGCTGAGACAAGAAGATCGCGTGAGCCCAGGAGTTTGAGGTAGCTGTGAGCTATGACGTCATAGCACTTAACCCCACGGCGACTGAGACTCTTTTGTCTTAAAAAAAAAAAACTTATTCCTATCAGTCAACTCTCCTCTTCAATGAATATTTATTTTCTCAAGTTCCTGAAATTGCTGAGCATTACCCAGCAATAGCAAAGGTGTAAAGATTTAAAAGGACATAAATCCAGTTCTGCCTGCCTCTGCTAAAAACGAGAGTAGAGGCCTAAATTTTCTGTTTACAAAGAGAAGTTGTAAGGAAATAGTTAAGTTTTCATATAGATTAATAATAGAAAACATTTATTGCTCATTTGGAATATGCCAGAAACATATTTACAGGAAAAATCAATTTTAATCCTCAGAACAATCCTATGAGGTAAGTGCTTTCTTATTTCCATTTTACAGATGAAACTGAAGCACAAATGCAAGTAATCTAAGGATAAACACCAGTACAGGACAGTGTTAGAATTTGAACCGAGCAATAGTAAGCTCTGCATTACAAGGATGTTCGTCACATAGGGCTGCTCTTTAGAGTAATAAGATAGGCTCGGCGCCTGCAGCTCAACAGGCTAAAGCGCCAGCCACACCTGAGCTGGCGAGTTCGAATCCAGCCCGGCCAAACAACAATGGCGGCTGCAACCAAAAATTGGCATAGCGTGTAGTGGGCGCCTGTAGTCCCAGCTACTTGGGAGGCGGAGGCAGGAGACTCGCTTGAGCCCAGGAATTGGAGGTTGCTGTGAGCTGTGATGCTACAGCACTCT
>CAUYON010087103.1:0-26648 GCA_963573935.1 Arctocebus calabarensis
CTGACCTGATCCCTAACCTGATTTTTTTTTTTTTTGAGACAGAGCCTCAAGCTGTCACCCTGGATAGGGTGCTGTGGCATCACAGCTCACAGCAACCTCCAATTCCTGGGCTCAAGCGAGTCTCCTGCCTCCGCCTCCCAAAGTAGCTGGTACTACAGGCGCCCGCTACAACGCCCGGCCATTTTTTGGTTGCAGCCGTCATTGTTGTTTGGTGGGCCCAGGCTGGGTGCGAACCCGCCAGCTCAGGAGTACGTGGCTGGCGCCTTAGCCTGTTGAGCCACAGGCACCGAGCCCCACCTAAGTTTTTGGATGTTGTTTTTGTAGGTGTTTTTTACCAACTAGAAGAAGTTCCTCTTTATTCCTGGGATTTTTTTTTTTTTTTTGAGTGTTTTTTATACATTTGATACGGCCTTGGTTTTTTTTTCTTTTTTTTCTATGAGTAAGGTAGTTTGTATTGTTTGGTATTCAAATATCAAACCAGCCTGAACCCTGGGATAAATCCTACTGATTATCTGTGTATAATTTTTCCTGTATATTGCTGAATTCTATTTGCTAATATTTTGTTAGGAGTTTTGCTACTATATTCATGATGATATTGGTCTGTAATTTTCTTTTTTTGTGCTGTCTTTATCTGGTTTTACTATCAGAGTAATACTAGATTTATAAAATGGTTTGAATTGTCTTTGATTTTGGAATCAGAGTATATTCATAAAATGTTCTGAGTTGAATGGAATTATTCCTTCTGTTTTTTGGAGGAGATGCTGTTGAACTCATGTTAATTCTTTAAATGTTCAGCAGAGTGTGCCAATGAAACATTTCTTTTTTGAAAGTTTTAAGTTATAAATCCACTTTTCTTAATAGGTATAGATACGGCTGTTGGGTGAGTTGTGCCCAGTAGTCTGCTTTTTGAGGAATTGGTCCATTTTATCTAATTTATGTGTACAGTTTATAATATTTTGTTACTGTCCTTTTGATGTCAGCATGATCTGTAGTGGCAGCTGCTATCTCACTTCTGATATTGGTAATTTGTTGCCCTTTCTCTTTTATCTTTGTCAGACTTGCTAGGATTTTGTTAATTTTACTGACCTTTTCAAAGAACCAGATTTTCTCTACTGTTTTTCAGTTTCTTTTGATTTCTTTTCCTTACTGCTCCCCTCTTTCTGTTTGCTTTGGGCTTACAACTCCTTTTTAGTTTCTTAAGGTGGGAGCTTAGACTATTGACTTGAGTCTTCTTCTTTTCTATTGTAACCATTTAGTTCTGTGAGTTTCCCTCTTGGCACTGCTTCAACTGTGTCCCACAGGTTTTTGTATTATATGGTTTTCGTATTATATATTTTCACTATCGTTCACTTCCACTTAAAATTTCCCTTGGGACTTCTTTTTGTCTCTTGGATTATTTAGAAGCATGTTGTTTGGTTTCTAAGCATTCGGGGGATTTTTCTGTTTTTCTGTTATTGACTTTTAGTTTGATGATTACTTTGTGGTCAGTGAACACATCCTGTATGATTTTATTTCTTTTAGTTTGTTAAGGTCTGTTTCATGGCTTAGGGCATGTCTTGATCTGTGTCCTGTTGAGTGTTTGAGAAGAGTATGCGTCCCACATTAGCTGGACACAGTGACAGTGGTGTTACTGGTGTCTGTGTGTGCTCACGTCCTGTCTTGATCTGTCAGCTGTTTTGAAGGGGTGTTTAGGTCTCCAGCTATGAAGGTGGTTTTATCTATCTCCCTTAAGTTTTGTTTCATTTGTTTATAGTTCTGCTGTTGGGTGCATACACATTTAAGGTTTCTGTATCTTCTTGGTGGATCAACCCTTTAATCATTGTATATAATATCTTTCTCTGTACCTTGTAGTTTGCTTTGATCTGAAGTCTGTCTGATAGAAATATTCTTTCAATTAATGTTTGCATGGTATATCTGTTTTTAAACTTAATTTCTACCTTGCTATTGAGATATATTTGAAGTGAGTTTTTCTTTTCTTTTTTCTTTCTTTTTTTTTTTTTTTGTTGTTGTTGCATTTGTCATTGTTGATTAGCTGGCCCAGGCTGGGTTCAAACCTGCCATGGGTGTATTTGGCCGGCGCCCTACCCACTGAGCTAAGGGTGCTGCCCAGAAGTGAGTTTCTTATAGATAGGATAGTAGATCATGTTTTTAATTCACTCTGTCATTTCCATCTTTTATTTCACACATTTAGACCATTTATATATTGTTTGTTTATTTATTTCAGTAATAGGGCCTCACTGTGTTGCCTAGGCTGGAGTGGTGGTCACTGCTCACTGTAGCTTTAAACTTCTAGGCTCAGGCGATCTTCCCACCTTAGCGTCCAGAGTACCTGGGACTGCATGAGCATACCACCATGCCTGCCTAATTTTTTTCATTTTTTTTCTTCCTTTTAGAGATAGGGGTCTCCCTATGTAACCCAGGCTAGTCACAGACTCCTGGCCTCAAGTGATCCTCCTGCTTCAGCCTCCCAAGTAGGTGCGATTATAGGTGCCCACCACTGTGCCCAGCTACAGTGGGCACATTGACATTACATTTAATGTCATTATTGATATATTAGAGCTTACGTCTGCTATTTTATTTCTTGTTTTCTATTTGTTTTCTCTGTTTTTCATTTCTCTAGTTACTTTTAATTCTCTTCATGTGGGTTACTTGAACATATTTTACAGTTCTATTTTAATTTATCTATAGTATTTTTGAGTGTATCTCTGTTATAGGTTTTTTAGTTGTTGCCCTAGGTGTTACATTTTATATACATAATTTATCCTACATAGTCGTGTTGTCATTTTACCAGTTCACATGAAATATAAAAACTTTACCTCTCTTTACATGTCTTTTCTGCCCCCATTTATAATATAAATGTCTTAAATTTTTCCTCTGCATACATTGAGAACCACTTCAGGGTGTATTATAATTTTTGCCTCAGTTGTCAAACATAACTCATAATTATAAAACTCAAAATAAGAAAAGTGTGTTGTATTTACCCATATTTTTATTCCTATATTCTTTATTCTCCTTTCTGATATTCCAATATTTCTTCTTTCATAATTTATTTTCTGTTTAGAGGACTTTCTCTTAGACATTCTTTTAGGGTAGGTCTGCAGGTTACAGATTCTCTTAGTTTTCCTTCATCCGAGAATATCTTGATTTTCCCTTCATTCCTGAAGGATATTTTCACTGGGTATAGAATTCTGGGTTGACAGTTCTTTTTTTTTCAGCACTTGAAAAAACGTGTGCCTCTTCCTTCTGACCTCCATGGTTTCTGATGAGAAATCTACTGTCATTCGAATTGTTTTCTTCCTATAGGTAAGATGTTGTTTCTCTCTCACTGCTTTCAAGGTTTTTTTTCTTTGTCTTTATATTTCAGAATTTGATTATGATGTGTTTTGGCGTGAGTTTCTTTAAGTTTATATCCTGTTTGGGGTTCACTCAACTTCTTGAATCTGTAAGTTTATGTCTTTTGCCAAATATAGAAAGTTTTCATCCATTATTTCTTTGAATACTTCTTCATCTTTGCCCCTTTCTCTTTTTGTTCAAGGACTCTGATGAAGTGAATGTTAGATCTTTTGTTACAGAAAATATGAATACAGGCCCCTGAGCTCTATTCACTTTTTTCAGCCTATTTTCTCTCTGTTGTTCATATTGGATAATTTCTATTGTTCAATCTTCCAGTTCACTGATTCTTTCCTCTGTGCCCTCCATTCTGCTGTTGAGCCCATCTATTGAGTTTTTAATTTCAGTTATTGTGTTTTTCTGTTCCAAAGTTTCCATTTGGTTCTTTATATCTTCTGTTTCTTTGTTGAGATTTTCTATTTTTCATTTGTTTTAAGTGTTTTTTATTATCTGTTAAGCATTTTTATGATGGCTGCTTTAAAAATCTTTGTTAGTTAATTCTAACATTTGTATCACCTTGGTGTCTTGTGATTGTCTTTCTCATTTAAGTTGAGATTTTCCTGGTTCTTGGTGTGACGAATGAATTTTGATTGAAACCTAGACACTTTGGTATTATGTTGTAAGTCTCTGAGTCTTATTTAAATCTCCTGCTTTAGCTGGTCTGCTGTGCTTCCACTGCAGCAAGGGCAGTGTTGGGAGTTGCCCCATTATTGCTAGATGGGGTGGATGAATTTGATCTCCATCAACACTGGGTGGTGGTGGTGGGTCTTTGTTACCACTGGGCTCCCCTAGGACACCACTCTGCCAGTTGGACTGTGAGAGGTAGAAGTGCCTTATTACTGCCACCAATGTGGCTGCCACCCACATGGCAGGGTTGACCTCATTCCCTCCAGGTGGTGGGGAGGGTGCTGGCTCTCCACTAGGAAGGATGTGCTGTCCTGTGTAGAGGAGAGGATGGGTCATTAATGCTGGGTGCTCCCCACAAGGCCCTCTGGCATTGTGTAGGTCAGGGTCTTGCTATCACAGGGCAGGAATGGAAGTACCTGTTCCCTTGAGATCAGAGACTTGGCTTTCCTGAGACCACCTCATTACAAATGATGAGGGTGGAATTCTAGGCTCTGAACTCAGTCTTTGTCAAGGTAAGTGGTGGTTGCAGTTTTCCTGTGGAGCTTGGCTGTAGAGCAGTGGTCATTGTCTGTGAGTTCTCTGCCTTGCTAACCTTCCCCTTCCTAGACCGTTCACTAAGGAGAGCTGATTTTTTTTTTTACTTTTACAAATTTGTGCCTGTTGGCATTTCTGAGTTGCCAGCTTCTCTGGCACCAAGTTGAGGGTGTATGGGGCATAAAAGAAAACAAAGAAAATAAAAACTTATTGTTGCATTGTTCCTCAGGTCCCAAGGTCCCTAGCCAATCTGCCACCTTCTTTCTACCTTTGAGAATGTTCTCATATTTGCCTTGTATGGGATATCCAAGAATCTTATATAGAGTAGCCCCCTTGGCCCAGGGTTCACTTTCCTAGGTTTCAGTTACCCGAGGTCCACCGCAATCTGAAAATGGCCATTATTAAGTAAAATAAGGGTTACTTGAGCACAAGCACTATGATACCATTTCAGCCCACATGATGGCTAATAACTAGAGGCCATTGAGGCAGAATGGAGTAGGGTGGTATGAGATTTCATCACACTACTTAGAACAGTGGGCAATGATTTAAAACTTGTAAATTGTCTATTTCTGGAATTTTCCATTTGTAGCACAATGCCTGTGATTCACCTCACTTGATCCCATTTCATAGGCATTTTATCATCTTACATCATCATAAGAAGGATGAGAATAGTACAATGAGATATTTTGACAGAGTCCACATTTGCATAGTTTTTATTACAGGATATTGTTATAATTTTATTATAAATTGTTGTTAACCTCTTACTGTGCCTAATTTATAAGTTAAAGTTTATCATATGTATGTATATATAGGAAAAAATAGTATTTTAAGGGTTCAGTACTGTCTAAGATTTTGGTCATGCACTGAGGGTCTTGGAATGTAGCCCCCAAGGGTAAATGAGGATGACTGTATTTGCTGTGCTTAGCAGAGTGGATGAGGCAGTACTTCCGTTTTCCTCAGAAACTGAAGTATTGAGTTAATTTTTATATATAATGTGAGATAAGGATTGAAAGGTTTTTTTTTCCCCCCCTCTAATGGATGTTCAATCATTTCATTACCATGTTTTGAAAGGATTATCATTTTCCCATTGTATTATTTTTGGTACTTTTCTCAAAAATCAATTGATAAGTATTATTTTATTTTATTTCAGGAAAAAATTCTGAGGTTATTGTTATAATTGTTAGTTCCGTTATACTGTATTATTATTATTATTATTTTTTATTGCAGTTTTTTGGCCGGGGCTGGGTTTGAACCCGCCACCTCTGGCATATGGGGCCGGCACCCTACTCCTTTGAGCCACAGGTGCCACCCTATACTGTATTATTTTTGTATTTCAGACATTCTGCTTGTGCAAATGTTGGCTCTCTGTTGCCTGTCTTGTCTGTGACTTTATTTCTGATCCTTTAAAAATCTAATTTCATATTATCCTCTTGACTCATCTCATACCTATCTGCCTTTTCTGTTGATAAACTTTCAGTTATATCTGTTTTCCCTTGGACTCCTTGTTCTTTCTGAGGTAATCTTGTTTTTCTCTTTAATTTTCTTTCTCAGATCATTTTGTCTTCTTTAATTTCTCTTTAGTGCTCATCCCATATCTTCTACTTGTCCTTCCATTTTATTTTGAGCTTTTGAATCTGATTTGTAGCAATCTTTCCTATTAGCATTGCTTATTCAATAGAGGTCTGGATAACTTACTTGCTTTCTAGTTCAAGATATCCTCTTGGGGGGAGGGGGTAGAGTCTTGCTCTGTTGCCTAAATGGTAGAGTGGTGTCATCATAGCTCATACCAGCCTCAAACTTCTGGGCTCAAACCATCCTCCTGCTTTAGCCTCCCAAAGTGCTAGAACTATAAGTGTGAACTACTGTGCCTGCGTAAAGTGACACCTATTAGTATAGTGAAATCTGATTTGTTTGGGTTGGGGAAAGAGGTTTGCCTAGCTTGACTGCATCATACCTCTATAGAGCCCTTGACCACATACATTTGCATCTCATCACCTTGCCACCAAACACCCCTTTCCATTTTGAGCCTCTCTTTTTCTTTTATTATTATTATTTTTCTGGAGACAGAGTCTCACTTTGTCATCCTCGGTAGAGTGCCATGGCATCATAGCTCACATCAACCTCAGACCCTTGGGCTCAAGTGATCCTCTTGCCTCAGCTTCCTGAGTAGCTGCGACTGCAAGTGCTCACCACAATGCCTGGCTATTTTTAGAGATGAGGTCTTGCTCTTGCTCAGGCTGGTCTGGAACTCCTGAGCTTAGTCAGCCCACCTGCCTCAGCCTCCCAGAGTGCTAGGATTACAATTGTGAGCCACCGTGCCGGACCCTGAGTCTCTTTTTCCTCCAGAAGCCTGTTGAGGTTGCTGCCGTAGCCCCTGGGCTGTCCAGGCCCCTTCCCGCCTCTCAAGTCCTCAGCTCCAATGCTGGGCTCCACCAGCTCCCAGATGGCTCTTGGTGGTTCTTGATTTGGGGTGGAGCCCTTCTTCTAGGGCGAGCAGCAGTTAATGTCTACATCTCCCCTAAGCCCTCTGTTAATGTCCACATCCCCATTAATGTCCACGTCCCACACTTGCCCCAGTCACTAGGGCACTGCTGGGCTCTGCTCCCCTCCACACAGCCCTGGCCTGATTCTGAGTCTGAGGCCTCATATGTTATTTCCACACTTACATGCAGACTAAAGCTTGTGGTTTCTTGTCTCTCATATACTATAGGAACAGACTGTGGGTAGTTTTGTTCTTTCTCTGTATTGACCACACACAGTTAATGGAGGGCATGGGGAGAAATTTGAGTGTAGGTGACTGCCATTATCTACAGGCACTAGCTTCTTACTCTTTTTATTTTCTTCTGGATTTGTAGTATAGCCACTTATAATTGCCTTCTTTCCTTCCCCCCCCCTTCCTTTTTAAAACTCTTTTCCACTAATGGTTTGTCAATTTAAATGGCTTACCAGCATCTCAATCTTTGTCTTTCTTGATCTTTTCTGTTGCATCTTTGTTTTCTGTTTCATTAATTCTTGTTCTAATTTATTATTTCCTTTATTCTACTTGCTTTTTCCATACTGTAATATTCTTTCTCCAGTTCTTCATTATTTGAATATTTAGCTCATGAAATTTGAGGTGTGTTTAAAGCTTTAAGTTTCACTTTGAAAATTATTTTAATTGCATATTATAAGCTTTGAAATATTGGTTTCTTGTTTTAAGTCTTTTTTCAAGTGTGATTGTGAGTTCTTATTTGATTTATGTGTTATTTACAAGTATGGTTTTGAATTTCCAGTTGAAAGATTTTTTCTATGTTGATTTTTTTCTCCCTTCTTTCTGCTGTTGATTTCGTTATTCTCTCTCATCTTTCATCACTTCTTCTATTTCAGATCATCCATTTGGGTTTTTTCTTTCTTTCTTTTTCCCTTTTGCTTGAAGAACATCTTTCCTAACTTTGTTTAGGTTGAGTGGTGGTAAGTTCTCTCATTTTGCCTAAGTGGTCTTTGCCACTGTTATTAATTCTACGTCACATGGAATTCTAGTTTGTTATTTTCTCTCAGGATTTTGAGACCGTTCCTCTGTCTTCTCCCTTCTGTTGTTTTCCTTTGAGAAGCCAGTTGTCAGTCTGAATTATTTCTCCTTTGTGTGGCTGTGTCTTCTCTCTGTAGCTGCTTCAGTAAAACCATATTTTTATGGAAGTTGAAATACACAGGGAGGCAGAGACAAGGGCAAGTGGCTTCTGGCTTCTGTCGACTACCCTCAGCAGCTGCCCAAGATTTGCCAATCTTGTTCACTTACACTTTTTCTTGCTTTCTTGTGTATCATTTTTAGGTATAAATATGCCAGTAACCATCTCTAATGATTAAGGATTTAACATAGCCACAGAGGCTCTTTCTTTCTTTCTTTCTTTTTTTTTTCCTAAGACAAAGTCTCTCTCTGTTGCTCAAGCTGGAGTGTAGTGTTGTCATCACAGTTCACTGCAGCCTCCAAATCCTGAGCTCAAGGGATCCTCCTGCCTTGGCCTCCCAAAGTGCAAGGATTTCAGTCCTGAGCCACTGCACCTGGCCATTTTATTATTATAATTTACAATATTGGTAATAACTCCTTGGTATTATCCAATCTATTCTAGGTTCAAACTTTACTGGTTATCTCAAAAATAACATTTTACAGATGGTTTGTTTGAATCAGGATCCAAACAAGGTTTACTCCTTTGACTTTGCTTCATTTTAAAAACGTCTCTTTTATGCTATGATGATTATTCTCTTTTCTTTATGCCATTTATTTGTTGGAAAAACCCATCATTTGTCCTGTAGAATTTCTCACATTATTGATTTGGTTGACTGCATCATGGTGTCATTTAGAAAACTCCTCTGTCCTCACTATATTCTGCTACTGGTAATTAGACCTAGGACAGAGCTGCTGAGCTGTGGACCACTGAAATTCTGTTGTTGGCAGCTGTCTTGAACATCTCAGGATGTGTAACAGCACTCTGGCCTGCACTCACCAGATACCCCAGATGGTACCAAAGTCACCCATTTGTGATGCACAGATCTAGAGACTTGGTTAGAAAGAATCAAGGCCATTTCTTTTGTAAGTATCACAGGTGGTGGTGTACGCTTGCTGTTGTGTTTGAGATGTGCAGCATAGTATAAAAACAATCTAAAAGATTACTAGTCAACTATTATGTAGTATATATATTTCTAAACTAGTGACTATGTGCTTCTGAATTTCTTTTGTAAGAGCTTATTTCTTGCTTTCTTTAAAAAACTTTCTACTGAAATATATAAGCAGTTATCCTCTTTCGTTCGTTCTTTTTTTTTTTTTGCGACAGAGTCTCACTATGTCGCCTTTGGCAGAGTGCTGTGGAGTCACAGCTCACAGCAACCTTAAACTCCTGAGCTCAAGTAATCCTGCTCCCTCAGCCTCCCAAGTAGCTGGAACTACAGGGGAACTACACTACATCTGTTTAGTTTTTCTTTTTTTAGTAGAGATCGGGTCTCACTCTTGCTCAGGCTAGTGTCCAACTCTTGAGCTCAAAGGATCCTCCTGCTTCAGCCTCCCAGAGTGCTGGGGTTACAGGCATGAGCCACTATGCCTGGTCAGTCCCCTTTAATTCTAGTCATTTTTGTCTCAATGTGAGTATGGCTCCCTGAGCTTTTTTTTTTTTTAGGTCAGCATTTGTCAAGTATATATTTTTCCATCTTTTGACTTTCAGCCTTTATGTGGCCTTGTATTTTGGGCTTGTTGTTTAGAAACTATATATTTTACAACTGTTATTTTATAAAATCTCACTGAATCTTTGTCATTTAATTGCCCAATTTAGTCTGCTCATAATTATTATGACTAGTAATTTACTTGGACTTTCTTCATTCATCTTAGATTATGACATTCCATTTTTCATACGCTTTTTTCCTTCCTTTTTAATACTAATTGATTTTGATTATTTATTTGCTTACATGTCCCATTTTGCCTTCTCCTGTTTTAAAAAATATAGATTCTATTTCCTTTAGGGATTAAATTTGTAATTTTACCTGGATTCACAATAAAATCTATAGTTGTTAACTTCCCTTTTAATATACTAAGACCTTAGAATAGTAACTGTAGTCCTCTTTTTCCCAACCTCTTTGTTACTCTTGTCTAGCATTCTAGCTCTTTTTAAAAAATTCCACACAGTAGATATTATTATTGCTGTGACATGATAGAGACCATGTTTATTTAGATTTGACAAATTATTGTTTCACTGCTTTTTGGCTTACCTTTTAGTCTTGCAGCTCAAACCTCTCTTTGCTGTGATTCTCTTTTTTCCCAAAGTTCAGACAGTCCTGTGTGACCTGACACATGCACTCCAAAAATGCCTTGCACTAGAAATTGTAGAGGTGCAGGAAGAATAGAGTTGGGCCCAATGACTCAAGAGTAGTTTAACTCTATAACCAGAAACTAAAAAACAGTAATTGTCCTGATAAAAAATAATAGCAAGTTTAATTTCTATTAGCATTTTGTAGCCAGTGTCAAAATCCCTTGTTTCTCTGCAGCCTTAAATACCAAGACTCAACCCTGTTTTCCTGGGAGATGAGGATCCTGGTAGGCATTTGCTTTCAAGGACCAGCCTGGCTCGGCTCCCATAGCTCAGTGGTTAGGGTACTAGCCACATACACCAAGGCTGGTGAGTTCAAGCCTGGCCCAGGGTCTGCTAAACAACAATGACAACTACAACCAAAAAGTAGCTGGGTGTTGTGGTGGGCACCTGTAGTCCCAGCTACTTGGGAGGCCGAGGCAAGAGAGTCGCTTGGGCCCAAGAGTTTGAGGTTTCTGTGAGCTGTGATGCCACAGTACTCTATGGAGGGTGACAAAGGAAGACTCTGTCTCAAAAAAAAAAAAAAAAAGAAAGAAAAGAAAAAAGAAAGGTTCAGCTTTGGCCCGAGCTCACATAGCTGTGATATGAAGGGAATTCTTGAGTCCCCATTGGGTCTTTTCTCCTGGTGTACGTTGCTCTTGTGGTGAAAGAAGTATGGCTTTAAATAATTAGTATTCCTTACTTTAAAGGTGATATGTAGATATCCAAACCCTTTGTGCTGCTTCTAGAACTCATGATGGTAATGCTGAATGTTTGCTGTCTAGTCTCACATTGCCAAGTGTCTAGGTACCCAGTGCCCATTTGCAGCTGTCTCTGTCTTACTGGTGTAGGAGCTGGGACCACCATTGTCTTCACAGAGCTTCCCTCCCCTTATAAGCATAAATAATACAAATGGGTACAGGGATCCTAGCCACAGCTGTAGGCAGACTCAGCCTAAAATAAATCCCTGATTGAATTAAAGTGATAAATCCTACATCCTATCTGCCTAATAGACAAAAGGGTACCTTCACTGGTGGAAGACATTATCTGGAGCATTTGTTTAATTTATATATCATGTGCAGCATGCAATAAAAATTATATGTTAGGATAATTAAAGATGCAGAGTTGTGAGCAAAACGCATGGATGGCAGGCTTTATCTAACATATTAGGTTATGGCCATCTCAGTCCTGGGCAGTTTGGTTTATGGGAGCAAAGCTGGGCAGGGCTGGAGTACTCATTCAGCAAGTAGAGGGTGAGCCTGGGGAAGGATGGGTGCTGAGTGGGGGCCAAGTGAGGACCCATAAGGACCCAAGGAAGAGCGGGCTGTGAGCAGAGACTGGGCAGCAAGTCCTTCCTGGGTCAGAGGGTTCTTCTGACCTCCCTATCATTGTGGGCCCTTATCTAGAATCCTGAGGGAGAAAATGCCAGGTCAGGTCAGACTGGACAATGATGATCAGGGAGCTCCTGTGAGCTTGTAAATCAGGGCCAGCCCTGCCTGCCCAATCTCACTCCTCCAAGGGTCCTGCAGAGGCCAGGGGCTGGCTGGCTTTGCTGCTTTTGGAGCATGCACAGCCCGGGGGGGGCACTGGGCTTGGCACTGTTCCTACCCCAGCCCTGCCAAATCAAGATGCAAGGAGGGGCCAGCCTATCTGAGTCTCTGCACACAAAGCTCAGGGGCTTGGTTGTGGCTGTGGCCTGCTATCATCCCCTCAGCCATGTCTGTGAAGCTGTGTGCCTGGCCAGGCCCTCCTGGTGGAGAGAGCATGATGTGGGCTATGAGGACACCACACCCTTACCTGGTGGCTCTGTACTCTCACAGGTGGTAACGTGGACCCAGAAAGCCAAGTGGAGGGGAAGAAAGAGGTGGAAGCCGATGACGTGATGAGGAGCGGCCCCCGGCCCATTGTGCCGTACAGCTCCATGTTCTGCTTAAGCCCCACCAACCTGTGAGTCCTTCCTTGCCCTGGTGTGTGGAGAGGGACTCTCTCTTTTCCATTAATCATGATCTACAGGGACAAAGGAACCAGCATGGCTGTAGGTACCCTGAGAGCACAGCTGCACCCTGTGCTACATGAGCTTCTTTGGTCACCACCACAGTCCCTCAACATACATGCCCATGACCTTCCATGCAGATGAGGATAGACGATTTGGTGCTGCCTGCATTGATGTAGCAGTCTTGGTGATGCAGGGTTTGAACCCAGCAGCTCTAGAGTTGCTGCTCAGCCCTGTGCTCAGCCCTACATGTTCACTTTCCTCTGCACACATGGGTCTGTCTCCCTGTGTGCACGCAGGCTTCATGTACCCCCTTCCATTGCACCTGTCACCCGCATGTGTATGCATGCATGCAGTATCTGTTTACTCATTCACCTGTGAGCCCTCCCAGGTCTGTCTGGCATGCATTTGCCATCCACTCATCAGTCCAGTGCTCTCATCAGTACAACTAAAGTCTGCATGGTAGATAGCACTCTAGGCACTGGAGGTGCTCAGGACGGAGGCACTGTCCTTGCTGAGCCTATGGTGCTTCTGAGAGCGACTTGACAAGTAAAAGACGTAAGATGTCCAACAGTGCACAGTGCAGGAGGAAGTGCAAAACGGGGTGGAGATGCTTTCCAGGGACACTAAGTTAGATGGAAGGTCAGGAGTGGAAGGGAGGGTGTGCAGGGGGTGTAGACAGGCAGTCCAAGGGCAGCAAAGGCAGGTTGGCCTATACCCCATTTGTTGCTGGTCTGGCTGGCCACTCCTGCCCCAGCACCCAGTGGTGTCTGCACATGGCCCTCTAGCACCCACTCTTCTCGCCTCCTCCCTCTCTGCTACGGCTCAGCATGTGCACAGGCGTGGTCCCTGCCACAGGGGGCAGGGAACATCCAGTAAGTTCAGCATGAAAATATCTCAATGGGGAGGTGCTGGCATTGGGGAGCAGGTGGATTGTCAGTAAAGCTCTCCTACCAGAAGAGGCACCTCTGCCCAAACCTGAAGGGCAGGAGCTCTGGGACAGAGGAAGGATGTAGAAAGTAGTGGGCTAGGACAGAGGGAGTACAAGGGGGGCAGCAGGCTGCAGGCAGCATGGGTAGCACCATGATGAGAAGGACTTGACTGCTGGCATCCTTTGGGGATGGATAGCACCGAGAGGTGGACATGCTTGGCCTGCACCTCAGCAGGGTCTTTCAAGGGGGAGAATGGACAGAGATGCTGGGTGGTTGAGGCGTTAGGAAGAAATGGTGGTGGTTTGACTTGGGTAGTCAGAGTGGAGAGGTTTGGAAGTCAGTGCCTGGAAGAAATTTTGGAGGAAGAATCTGTAGAATTTGATGATACATGTACTATGTGGGAGAGGTGGGGTTGTCAAGGACAACACCAACCTCTGCTGGATGCTGGGCAGAAGGCAGTGTGCTCACCAAGACTAGCAGTGCTGCTGAGGGTCTAGATGAGAAAGCCCAAGGCAACGGGGGACACCTTGTACCCAGGTGGCCCAGGTCTAAGTGGTGGAAACCCAGACACAGGCTGCTGAATTAGAAGGAAAAGTGTCTCCTTTAAGGAGGGAGAAATGCCAAGGACTGAAGAACTAGCAGGCTGTTGGTAGACCTGGGGGGCAGATCCATGGATATGAGGACCATGGATGGAAGGTCTTGGGATGTCAATGTTAGAGGAGAGACTAGAAGGGCTAGAGGGGCAGAGGGTATGCCTGGGAGGCAGGAGGGAGAGGTGGTGCCCAGAGAGCAAGTTCCGTGTGTTGGCACGAGAGACAGTCCACCACACCTGGCCCATCTCTTGCTGCCCCTTCTGTCCTCTGCTCAGAGATTGGCCTTCCTACCTCCTGGCCACTGTGCACTGCTGTCTTATAGCATTTATCAACACCAGTCTCCGATTTCTGTCCACACTGTTTGCTGCTTTTGCCTGCCGGAATGGGACTTCCTGAGGTTGAGGACTTGCCTGCCCTGTTCCTCACTGTGTCCCCCAGAGTCTGGCACAGGCTGGCAGAGCAGATGCTCAGTAATGTTGCACGAGTGAGTGCAGGTGAGCAGGTGGGCTTGTGTTCCTGGTGGCCCTGGGAAGGTTCCTAGGCCGGGAGAGGCCTGCTGTCTGCCAGAGTGCTGGTGCTGATGTCCATCCTCCCTGGAATGGACCCAGGTGGTTATGCTGTAGGGAAGTATGGCCTGTGAGGTGTAGCTGGCCAACCCCTGCACAGGCTGTTCAGCCTTCCCTCTCCTTGTCTTGGGCTGCCCTCATGAGTACCCCAGCCACCATTGTCACCGGGCAATGGTGCCAGTAGCTGAGCCAGGTGTGCCCACGTTGCTCACGGTCTCCATGCTTTATCCCCACAGGCTGCGGCGCCTCTGCCACTACATAGTGACCATGCGCTACTTTGAGATGGTCATCCTTGTGGTTATTGCCCTGAGCAGCATTGCTCTGGCTGCAGAGGACCCTGTGCGGACAGACTCTCCCAGGAACAACGTGAGTGGCAGTGGGGCCAGCTTCTCCCCAAACATTTTCCCTCTCTGCTGTGTCCCCTCCTCAGGGGTGCAGGGCCCAAGGTGTGAAGGCTGGAGTAGCAGGGGTTGTACCCCTGGGGGACTTGTACTGCTGGGAGACTTGCCCAGAGGGATGGATGTATATCTGAGTCCTGCCTCCTAATGCCCCAGCCCATGGCTCCCAGGTTGACTGGCTGTCTGCTCAGTGACTTAGAGGAGCTTGGAGCCCTACAGCAGCCCCGGCTCAGGCCCCGGCTTGGTGTTTGGAATAACCTTGCTTTTGGTTTCAGGCTCTGAAATACATGGACTACATCTTCACAGGTGTCTTCACCTTTGAGATGGTGATAAAGGTGAGCTGTGTGGCCACCCCAGCTACCTGGTGTTTTGCTGTTCCACCCATGAGATGGGACTAAGGCTGGGGGTTGAGCCACATTCCCGGTAACCTCTGGTGAGGGTGCCCAGTGGGTGGGTAAGCAGTGAGTGTGTGCACACGTGTGTGAGGTCATGCGAGCACCTGCTGCATGCATATAAGGTGTGTTTTCAGAACAAGAGGCTTTGTCATTCACTGAGGACCCCTTGTGCAGGATCCCTTCCCCAGCAGTGCTTGGGTCCCTGCTGCGCTCTACTCCTAGAACAGTAGGCTCAGCCCCTCCCCCAGGCCTGCTGTGTAACAGGAAGGCCAAGAAGCCTGGGGAGAGCTGGGGGGCTGTGGGAAGTAGGCGCTGAAGACACAAATTTAAAAGAGGTCTGGCATTTGCCTGGTAACAGGCTTAGGGTCTACTGCCTCACTGCAGCCTTCGTTTTCTGTCTCTACGTGTGGACATGAGTGCTCCCTTATCAGTGTCTGACAGGCATGCACTCAGCATGGTTGCATGTGCACACATGTGTGTACACCCGTGACCTCAGCGTGTGTGCCCAGTGCACACTCTCAGGGTGGCACTTGGCATGTCGGCGTGTTTTATAGATGAGGAAACTGAGGCTACAGAGGTCCTGTCACCTGCCCCAAGTCCCCACACAGGGAGTGGCAGAGCCAGACCACAAATGAAGATCTTATAACCTGGACCAGCTGCTCTTCCCGCTGCACTGAGCTGGCCCTCTGAAGGTCCGGCAGAGCATGTCCCTGCAGAGCACATGGTGGCAGATCCTCCCAGTCTCATTTAGGCTTCAGGGTGGCAGGGAGCCTAGGCAGGGTGCCAGGCTGTCATGAACTATGACATTGGAGTCATTGGCCTTGAGTCCCTTAGAGGGTGTGACCTGGACTGTGACCTCTGCCCTGGGAGGACATGTGAACGTGTGCTGAGGCTGAGCTGAGGTCACAGATGTGCGAGCCTTTGCCGGGAGGGAGTGACCCTGTGACTCTGGGACTTGACTCTATCTCTTTTCTGGAACATTATATTCCCTAACATGTGTTTCTCACCTGAAGATGATTGACTTGGGACTGCTGCTTCACCCTGGAGCCTACTTCCGGGACCTGTGGAACATTCTGGACTTCATTGTGGTCAGTGGGGCCCTGGTGGCGTTTGCCTTCTCGTAAGTAACCACATTGGCTCTGATCTGGCTGCGTGCAGCCCCCAGAACCATGGTGCAATCATGTCAGGGTGGCCAAGGAGGAGACCTTGAGTGTAGGGACATGGGGTGATGTCTGTGGGCCATATGGAACTGGTCCAGCTGCCTGGAGCTGGGCTCTATGGCACCAAGGACCTGAGGGGACCCGAGGCCTGTCTATCCCTGACGTCCCACAGGTACCCTGTGGTTCTAGGACTGGGTGCAGCCCCACAGGGCCCTTACGAGCAACTTTACCTGAGGTGAGCATATGCCCCAGTGCTGTTCCCAGCCAGAGTTGGTGTTCATCTTACCCTCTTGGGGGTACTGGGCTGTTCCTTCTGCCTCCCTTGTGGGGATACTCACCTGCTAGAGTGGGGCCTAGAGAGAACTCTGTCAGGCCTTGCGTGAAGAGTGTCAGAGCCTGGGTGGACCTGGGGGTGCACAGGGCAGCTGTGGAGTGAGAGCCAGAGACAAGGAAGGCCCCTGATGGTCAACAGGCACTGGGGGTTTTGCCTTCTCTGAGCCCACTGGGAGGGCTGCGCCTGCACAAAGGCCCTTCCTATCCTGCCAGTGTCACTGACTCTGCTCTCTTTGCCTCCTTGTTGCTGGACTCGGTAGGAGCGCCATGGGGTAATGCTTCTCTCTCTCCCCCATGCCCCTGGCATCACAGCTCCAATGGCCTCTCTCCAGCTGTTTCATCACCAGCCTCGCCTCCTGCTCACCCACATTCCCCATCTGGGCTGCATGCTGCTAGGAGCCGTGTTCCCAAGCCCAGTGTTCCTGTCATGCCTCGGGTTGGGGCCTGGGGCTGGACATGGTCAGCCCTTGGTGCGGCATTTCCTGGCAAGCAAGGTGTCCTGGTCATGTGCTAGAGGCTGAGAATATCAGCTGGAAGACAGTGAGATGGCAACTGCCAGCTGTGGCCATAGGCCCCAGGATGTTGGACTTCTAAGTTGCTTCCTCTGAGACTCCTCTCTTGAAGTGCAGCTTCCTCCCCACTCCTTCCTGTCCACACCGGTGCCCAGCCATACCCACTTCCCCTTTGGGTGTCTTAATGAACCCTCCTTCCATGGTAAAGGGAACGAGAACTTTGCCAGGGTTTGGGAGGGTCCTGCAATGAGGACATTGAAGCCACTGCTGCTGGACAGTCCCAGCAGGAGGAGGGAGGTGAGACTCAGCCAGGTGGCCTCAGAGGAAGAGAACAGGAGGCAGCCCTGAGCTGGCCACTCCGCACGAATATCAGAAGGCTGCTCCTCCCAGACAGGCACTGTGGCCTCCCTCTTGCTCTGCCCCAACCCAGGCCAGCATCTGTCCTGCCTTCTCTGCAGAGATGGAAATAGCCAGCCTAGAGAGGCTGGGCTTTGCCCACCTGAAAACTTGGCATTGCAGGGGAGTTTGATTGGACTCTGGGGTGTGGGCTGCTGCTGGGGCAGCAGAGCAGTGGGCATCTAGACTCCCCTGTCCCATGAAGGCCTGAGCCACTCTGCCCACCCCACCCCTTGGGCCCAGGAAGACCCCTAGAGGCAGGACCACCCCCACATGTAGGCCATTGCTAGCCAGAGCCCCAGGTATGACTGACACCCACCCCATCCTGAGCCCTCCACTCCTGCCCCCATGGGCTAAGGGCTATGCTTCTGATAATGGGCTCTCCATGAAGCCTGGCCTGGCCTCGCCTCAGGTGGAGTTGGTAGGAGGTCAGCAGGAGGTCGGCCACCAGTGCCTGCTAGGCAGAGGCAGCTAGTTCCTGGGCCTCTGGCAAGCAGAGGCAGCACCTAGGTCTGCTCTGGCCTTTCCTGCGAGAGTCCCTGATGTGGGCACATGAATGCTGGACTTCTGAGCTTATTTCCAGTGCCCGAGTTTTCTTTCCCTGACTTTCTCCCTGTTCCCCTCTGTATGAGTTTCCCTGTCCCCTGCTCTGTCTCTGTGGCTCCCTCTCTCCTTCTCCATCCTTGGTTTAGGTATTGGTCTAATGTCGTCTCTTTCTTACTCTCCTGCCCCACTTCCCTCTTCCTTTCTGTCAGCTTTTTGTCATCTGAAATAGTGTTAGGGTGGCCAAGGAGGAGAACTGTAGGAAGAGGCCAGACAAGGCCCCCTTACCTACCTCTACCAGGACTGAGAAAGCAGGGTAAAAGCCCTTCCAGAATTCTCTAGCACTAAAGGGCTGCAGTTCTTTTTTTTTTTTTTTTTTGGCCGGGGCTGGGTTTGAACCCACCACCTCTGGCATATGGGGCCGGTGCCCTACTCCTTTGAGCCACAGGTGCCACCTAGGGCGGCAGTTCTTATGTAGGCCCCCTGTCCTCTGCTCCTGGGAGCTGGCTCGGGGTGGCTGTCAGAGTGTGGTTGAGGGAACTCCGGCTCTCCCTGTGCCCCAGGCGCTGCTGTTCTGGTGCTGGTCCCAGCCTGGCCCCTGTCCTTAGATGAGGCTCCCCAGCCAGGCAGCCATGGGGAGAGGCAAGTGGCCTATGGTACCCGCAGGGCAAGGTCTCCCTGCTTCTGTATACAGAGGGGTGTGAGCCAGACCCTGGGGGGCTGCATGGGTGCTAGGCCCCCCACAACTCCACCTGTCTGCATCTGTGGTTTCTCCCTTCTAGAGGATCCAAAGGGAAGGACATCAACACCATCAAGTCCCTAAGAGTTCTGCGCGTCCTACGGCCCCTCAAGACCATCAAACGGCTCCCCAAGCTCAAGGTTGGACCCTGGACCTGGGGCTTGAAGGGTGTGCTGTGCGTGTGTGCACACTTGTGTGCATATATGAGCATGCATTTACATGTGTCTTCTCAAATCACACACCTGCATGAAGGAGATGGGCTCACTTAGCTGCAAACTCTACCCATGTAGACCTTGTTCCCAACATTCTCATTCGTTAGCCCATCAGGACCAGGGTTTTTTTTCAACAGCCACAGTGCAGGGCCAAAGGGGATGCCTAGAGAGGTAGAGGATCATGGAGGGGACATGCTGCTAGGGCAGAGGCTCCAGGAAGGTTAGGATTTGGGAGATGGGCATGGCTGAGGTACCCTTGGGCTAGAGGATGAGTGTAGCCCAAACATTTGGAGGATATAGGTACCCTTGTAGACAGAGGATGAGTGTAGCCCAAACATTTGGAGTTGTGCTAAAATCTAATCTTGATGGAATGTATGCTGGGTACTGTGCTAAGTGCTCATTTAATCCTCCAAATTTTGTGTGCTAGTTCCTGTTATTAACAGCTTGGAAACGCAAGCCCTGGAGCATACTGTAGGAGCAGAGAAGCATTTGCTTAGACCTTGTATGGTATGAAGGGGGTCAGATAGATAGCCTGCGAGGCATCCAGAGGCCCTTTGGGTGCAGGTGGGTGTTACATCTGTATGACAAGTAAAGGGTGTCCAGTGTGCCTTGCAGTGTTTTGGGAGGTGGTGGTGGATCTGCCAGGCAGTTCAAGAGCAGTACAGCTAAAAGTGCATCTCCTCAGCTCTGAGAGCAGCACTGGTCCACAGGGAACACCTGGCTTCCAGGCAAGGAAGTGGAAGCCCAAGAGTACTCAGGGAATGCCGAGCTTGGGGGAAGGGGTAGCCCAGGGGTCCACAGGGAATGCCAGCCTTCCAGGCAGGGAAAGGAGACCCCAGGGGTTCACAGGGACATGAATTCCAGGCAGGGAATGGGGAGCCCAGGGGTACTAAGGGACACCAGGCTTCCAGGCAGTGAAGGGGGAACCCAGGGGCCCATAGGGAAGGGGGAGCCTAGGTGTGGTAGTAACAGACATCAGACTCACACAGAGTCCCTGACCTGGAGGAGAGCTGGAGCACTGCTGCTTTATTCTTTTTCTGTCCCACATCACTTCCCACCTATGGGCAGATGTGAAGCGAGATGGGCTGGCAGGAAGGAGCCTGCTTGCATTCCCTCTGTAGGGGAAGTTGCCCGGTCTACCTGGGCTGCTGGGCATCGTTGTTTCTGTGGCCTCTGACCCAGAAGACCAGATCTAGGTGCCAGCTGTGTCCTGGCACTATCCACCCACCCATCAAGGCTAAGATGACACCTTTCAAGAGAAAGATAGCGCCAGTCACTTTTTTGGGTCTAGGCAACTCTCCAGAGAGCCTTTCCTTATAAGGGGCCTGAGAGGGATTCCTTCAAGGGTTCTCAAATGCATGGGGGACATCATGATCTCAGTGGTCCTGAGTTTCTGAGCCTATAGGTGCCCTGCCCTACGAGGTCCTCTCTTGTGCCCTCCACATTCTTTCCTGCTCTAGTCCTCCCTATGGCCATGCATGGCCCCCCCTTCACTCTACCTCTCCTTGTGACCCCACCCCTCATGGCCCCCATCCCCCTCATGCCCCACCTGTCATGGTCCTCCCCCGCCTCATGACTCCACCTCCTCATGTCCTACCCCTCAGGGCCCCATCCTCTCCTCTTGGCACCCCCCATGATGGCCCTACCTTTCCTCCCTGCAGGCAGTGTTTGACTGTGTAGTCAACTCCCTGAAGAATGTCCTCAACATCCTGATCGTCTACATGCTCTTCATGTTCATCTTCGCTGTCATTGCGGTCCAGCTCTTCAAAGGAAAGTTTTTCTACTGCACTGATGAATCCAAGGAGCTAGAGAGGGACTGCAGGTAAACTGAAGCAGGGTGGGGGTGGACACAGCCCCATGGTACTGGGGACACCTGGCACTCCCAGGATGTGAGGGCGGGGCCTAGGCATGCTGCTGGTGCCACAGCAGAGACAGGGAGGTAGCTGCTTGGGTGGACCTGAGCAGGGCAGCGTGGTGGCAGCTTCCAGACATCCAGGTGTCTCTGGTTGTGTGATAGTTTCCTGTGTGCACATCCTATGGGATACTGGTCTGCTCTATGACTGATGGGCATTGGGGCGTTTCCAGGTGGGGACTGGGAGTGCTGTACATGGCTGCCAAAAGCAGGGCAGCAAGGACGGCCCCTCTCAGGTACCCAGAACTCTGCTTTGTGTCCCCTAACCAGATGCTGGTGCAAGTTCTCCCAGCATGACAAGTGGCAGTAACACAGCACCTTCACTAACGCAGCCTTTCTGTGTGTGGTGATCTTTCCCCATGGTTTGAGTTGCATTTGAATTACAGTTGATGGTGAGGTGGAGCTGCTCTTCCAAGTGTCCACTTGGTCTTTGCCATTCTCCTGTGGAGGTTGTGTCTTTCTGGTTGATAATGTTCTAGACATGAAACCTTTGCCAGATCTGTGGATTATGGATGTCTTCTCCATCTTTATGGGATGCTTTATACTCCCTTAATAGTGTCATTTAAAGAGCAAAATTCTTTTTTATACATATTTTCTTTTATTTCAGATTGATAGGAGGATTAGATTACATTGTTTGCATTTCTAAAGTTCAAGTTGTAGTTGACCTCTTCATCCAGGACATGTGCTATAAAAGAACAAAATTCTTGATTTTAATATAGTCCAACTTATTTTTTAAAATTCTTTTATATTGATACTCTTTATATTGTGTTTAGGAAATCCACCCCAAGGTCAAGGATTTTGTTTATGTTTTCTTCTAAAAGTTTTATTTTTGCTTTTCACATTAAGAGATGCAATATATTTGGAGTTAATATCTGTGTGTTATGTGAGGTGTAGATAAAGATAAGTTTTCTGAAGATGGATATCCAGTTGACCCAGCATCATTTATTTGATTATTTTTCCCCACTTCAATGGGCTTCTTTTTGAAAAACAAAAAAAACCCAGCTTTATCGAAATATAATTCACATATAAATTTGTTCTTAACCATCCATTTAATGTGTACAATTCAGTGGTTTTTAGTATATCCACAAATCCTTGCGTCATCACTACAGTCCATTGTACAACATTTCATCACCTCATAAAAGCAAAACATAAACCAGCATCCCTTAGGTATCACTCCCATCTATACTCTTAAGCACCTCCAATCTATTTTTTAATCTTTATAAATTTCTATGTCCAGACGTTTAAAATAAATGTAATCATACAATGTGTGCCTGTCTGTGAACAGCTTCTTTCATCCAGTAGGTTCATCTGTGATGCTCCTTGCATTTCGTCCTTGCATGGTGGGTGTCTGTGCTATGACACACTACATTTTATTCATTCCTATGTTGGTGGACAGTTGGGTTGTTTCTAACTGTTGGTTATTATGAATGTTTATGCTACTATAAACATTTGTGTGCAAGTTTTTGTGTATCCTTATGTTTTCATTTCTGTTGGGTGTGTGGCTAGAACCAGAATTGGGAAGTGATTTGCAACAAGGTGTTTAGCTGTGTAAGGAAATGCCAAACTATTTCCCAAGTGGCTGAGCCATTTTATTTTCCTACCAAGCAATGTACAAGAATTCTGAATTTTCTACATTCTTGCTACTACCTATTATCTTCCATTTTTTTAGTTTTTTAAAATAATTGTCATTCTAATGGGTATGAAGTGATATCTCTTTTTGGTTTTGATTTGTTTTTTTCCCTGCTAACTCATGATGTTGAGCATCTTTTTACGTGTTTAATGGCAATTTGTATATCTTCTTTGGAGAAGTGTCTATTCAGATCCTTTACCATTTTCTAATTAGGTTATTTGTCTTTGTTAAATGTAATGCTTTTTCATATATTATAGATAAAAATTTCTTATCAGATAGATGACTAACACATATTTTCTCCAATTTTGTGGATTGTCTTTTCACTTTCTTGCTCGTGTCTTCTGAAGTACAAATGTTTTAAATTTTGGTAAAGTCTGATTTATTTGTTTTTTTCTTTTGTTGCTCATGATTTTGGTGTTATATCTAAGAATTCATCCAAATATGAGGTTGTGAAGATTTATTCATACATGTTTTCATCTACGAGTTTGATAGTTTTAGCTCCTACATTTAGGTCTTTAATCCATTTTGAGTTAATTTCTGTATATGGAATGAGGTGGGCCCAGGCACATTCTTTTGCATGCAGGCATCAGATATCCAAGCTCCACATGTTGAAGAGACTGTTCTTTCCCCACAGAACAGTCTTGGCACCCCTTTCAAACACATGTTGACCAAGGACAGGTGGGCTTATTTGGGCCTTCATCTTTAACCTCTAACCTCCCTGTGCTTCCCAGGGGCCAGTACTTGGATTATGAAAAAGAGGACGTGGAAGCACAGCCGAGGCAGTGGAAGAAATATGACTTCCACTATGATAACGTGCTCTGGGCCCTGCTGACACTGTTCACAGTGTCCACAGGAGAAGGGTGGCCCATGTGAGTGCTTACCTGGTGCCCCAGGGCTGGTTAGGCTGGATGGGGTGGCATGGTTGGGAACCCTGAGCCTCATTCTCCGCTGGTGATGAACTCACAGTAGGCTGTGAGTCCCTGGGGCCATCTCCTGGGGGCTGTCCCTGCAGCTCAGTGTGTGTTCTGTTCTGGGCCAGGGTGCTGAAGCACTCTGTAGATGCCACCTACGAGGAGCAGGGTCCGAGCCCTGGGTACCGCATGGAGCTATCCATCTTCTACGTGGTCTACTTTGTGGTCTTCCCTTTCTTCTTTGTGAACATCTTTGTGGCCTTGATCATCATCACCTTCCAAGAGCAAGGGGACAAGGTGATGTCTGAGTGCAGCCTGGAGAAGAATGAGGTAGGTGGGTGCCCTGTGGGCTTCTTGGTGGGCAGTGTGGGCCTGCAGTTCTTGTCACTGGGTCAGCTTTGCTGCCAGCGCAGGGCAGGTTCTCCTTCCTCCTTCCGAGAGCCCACGTTTAGTCAGTCGGGCTCCCTCGGGGAGGCCAAGAAGTCTTGGTCTGCCTTCTCCCATCAGTCTCCTGTGAGGGCCAGGCAAGACAGGTGTGCTATGCCACTTTGGACTTCTTGGTGCTCTGTCTCCCCGTGCAGAGGGCTTGCATTGACTTTGCCATCAGTGCGAAGCCCCTGACGCGGTACATGCCCCAGAACAAGCAGTCATTCCAGTACAAGACGTGGACGTTTGTGGTCTCTCCACCCTTCGAGTACTTCATCATGGCCATGATAGCCCTCAATACGGCAGTGCTGATGATGAAGGTGTGTGGGGACATTTTTCAGACTGGCACCTGCTGGGCTGGGGGGTGGGAGCCAAGGTGGGGTGAAGAGACCGGGGGGGTCCCACTGTCTTCTGTTGCTTGGGGGTGAGGGCAGTGAGAAGGTTCCAGGAGAACTCAGGGAGAGAGAGCAGGGAGGGGTGTCCTGGGCCTGGGCAGGTGTGGAGCTCTTCTGCCCACCATGCTTGCACAGGAGGGTGTTCTGGTCTCAGGTGGAAGCCCTGGGGCTGCTGAACCCACGGCCAATGGCGTTTATTACCCGGGCAGTTCTATGATGCTCCCTACGAGTATGAGCTGATGTTGAAATGCCTGAACATTGTGTTCACATCCATGTTCTCCATGGAATGCGTGCTGAAGATCATCGCCTTTGGGGTTCTGGTAAGTGCCTTGGTCCCTTCTTTGTCCATTGGTTGCCTGCATTTGTGCTCCCTTTCAGGAGCTCACAGTTTAGAGCTATGAATTCTTCAAAGACCCAAAACATATGTGGTGCTATAGGGGCCCTTGGGAAGGAGCTGCTCTGACACTCTTGGCTGTCTAAACTCTGTCCCCAGCCCAGGTTCTGGGGGGCAGGCAGGACGGCTTTCCTCCTCTCTGGCACATAGCTCTTAGTTCTGTCTCTGCCCAGGCCTGCAGATGTGTGTGTCTGTGTGTGGCTATATGTCTCCTTGTCACTGGGCATGTGCTGTGCTGCCTGGGTGGCCCATCTGCCCCGTGCTAAGAGTCTGTCACCCTTACCACCTTCTTGACTAGGGTTACCACCTGCAGCTCCTTGCCCAGCAGAGCCCCCTTCAGTCATGAGCACTAACTGCTCTTCTTTCTCTCTAGAACTATTTCAGAGATGCCTGGAATGTCTTTGACTTTGTCACTGTGTTGGGAAGTATTACTGATATTTTAGTAACAGAGATTGCGGTAAGTAGTGTTTCCTGTCCCCCAAGCAGACCCCTACCCCCACTGGTTCCCTTCCAGAGTACTCCCCCTTGGCAGTCCTGCTCTAATAGCAGCCTCCCTAGCTTCCAAGTGAGGCTCCTTCCCAGAGGCGGAGTGTGGGACGGGCATTGTCTCAGCAAATGTTCTTTTTTGAGTAGGAATATGGTTCTCAAAGGTCTTGCAGGCTGGACTCCTGAGAACCACCCTGAGCTCCATGGTTAACAGCTGACCCAAGAAATGTGTGCGCCTTTAGATCTGTATGTGACCAATATCATGTATCTAACAACTTGATATCAAATATGTAAACTAAAACCAGTAAGAATAAAATATCAAATCTATCTTATCTATTTGTATATACATATATATACACACAGTACAAAAAATTGTATACAAATTTTAAGAAAGGAAAAAACTATTAAGATTGTAATATTCAATATATACTAATAACATTTGTTATGTATTGTATCTCGTATCTCTTGTAATTGCAAACATGACTTGAGTATTACAGTTTTAATATAGTGTTTTCCTTTCTTTTTTTTTTTGAGACAGAGTCTCACTATGTTGCCCTTAGTAGAATGCCGTTGTGTCACAGCTCACAGCAACCTCCAGCTCTTAGCCTTAAGCAGTTCTCTTGTTGCAGCCTCCCTAGTAGCTGAGACTACAGGTGCCCGCCACAACACCTGGCTATTTTTTCGTTATAGTTGTCATTGTTGTTTGGACGGCCTGGGCTGGGTTTGAACCCGCCAGCTCCAGTATATGTGGCTGGCGCTCTAGCCACTGAGCTACAGGAACTCAGTTGTGTTTTCCTTTATTAAAATGTGTATATATTGCTGGGGCTCTGTCTCATACCTGTGTGTATAGAGACAGACACTCACTCTTTTTTTTTTTATTAAATCATAGCTGTGTACATTAATGCAATCATGTGCTGGTTTCATATACAATCTGAAATATTTTCATCAAACTGGTTAACATAGCCTTCTTGGCATTTTTTTAGTTATTGTGTTAAGACATTTATATTCTGCATTTAGTAAGTTTCATCTGTACCCTTCTAAGATGCACCGTAGGTGTGGCCCCACCAATTACTCTCCCTCCACCCATCCTCCTCCCTTCTCTCCCTTCCTTCTCCCCTTTCCCCATATTCTTGTGCTATAATTGGTTTATATCCTCCATATATCCTTCAAAGCGCCAACTACTGAAAGCTATAAATTAGTTTCATAGTAGGGCTGAGTACATTGGATACTTTTTCTTCCATTCTTGAGATACTTTGCTAAGAAGAATATGTTCCAGCTCCATCCATGTAAACATGGAAGAGGTAAAGTCTCCATCTTTCTTTAAGGCTGCATAATATTCCATGGTATACATGTACCACAAT